>RJWM01010730.1:0-62343 GCA_004363535.1 Dasyprocta punctata
GGGACAGTGGGGGACGCAGGCTTCCCAGCGTGCGCTGCCAGCACTGGGGTGGGGGTGGAGGAAGAAGGCTGAGGCCCTCAAGCCGAGGGAGGCGGAGTGGCACTTCGAGGCCCGAGGAGGTGACACACCAGAGCGCAGGGTGTGTGGGGGAGTTTAAGAAGGTAACGACTTTCGGAGGTTCGGAAAAGAGATGGTGGTGTCGGGTGCGAGAAAGGAAATGAGGATGGCTCGAGGGGGAAGCACGGGAGGAGTTAGATCCAGACTCGGAGGAGACACGAAGGCCCCTGACACGCGGAGGAGCCTTGGCGAATGTAAGGGTGAGAACGAAAGAGGAGATGGGGATTAGCAGCAGGTAGAAACGTTGTGCGTGGTGGGGAGGGATGGGGGGGCGCTGTGCGCATGCGCAGTGTGTGTATTGAGTGAATGTGGTTTGGGGCGTGTGCGCGCTTGTGCTTGGAATGTGGCATGTGTCAGGTATGTGTGTGGCCTGTATTTGGTATGCGTGTGTGCGTTCTGTGGGGTAGAGTGACGGGGAAAGGCTGCCAAGGTGAGCCAGGGAGGCCCAGTAAGGGGACAGGAGTTACCTGAGAAAGAAATAAGGCCTGAATGTGGTAGACAGTGGTACCATGGCAAGCTAATAGGTAATACTATATTTAATCTACAACAGAAGAGCAAGAACCAGAAACAAACAAAAAAAGATTAAAAGTGCAGAGAGAGAGAGTGGGAGAATCGAGAAACAAAAGGAGTAGGACGATGAAGGCTGCTGGGGAGGGGATTTCAGGAAAAGCCACCAGAGGGGAAATGGAGGATGGATGGATGACTGCTGAGCTGTTGGAGGGAGCAGGCTGGAAGGGATCCTTAAAGATGGGGTTTTCCCAAAGTAGTTGCTTATCAGAATTCCCTGATGCACTTGGGGAAAAATACAGATTCCTGGTCTAAGCAGCCAGAACCACAGCTGAGCCTCTTGGAGAGGATCAGGAATCTGCATTCGAACGGGCTTCCACAGGCAAATTTGAGAAGCAGCCAGATTGGGAAAGTCCTGCTTTATGGAAAGGAGGAAGAAGATTTGAATTTCTCCAATATGGAGTCCTATAAACAGGGGGAGCTCAGAGGATGTGTTCACATCCTCACTGGTCTGTGAGAGGAAAGAGAACCCTGCACTAAACAGGTCATATCCACTCCTTTGTTTTACTTCACTAGTCCAGCTAATCAAAGTCAGATGTGGGACGGTTCCTACAGAACTCTTCCACATAGTTTTTCCTCGTGGACATTTTAGAATACCAGCTTTCTGTAGGCATATAGCTGCACAGTAATTTGAAAACCACCCTTGTCATCATAGTAAAACATTATCAGTAAACATAATCATGCAAATACCTGTTTTTACTGTGCTAAACCATAAGTAGTCAAAACATATGCCTGGGGCATCATCTTACAGCTATAGTTTGCAAAGTCATTGGAGACAATATCAGTCTGTGTGCATAGAGCACAAACCTGGAGTCAGGCAACTTGCATTCTAGGCCTCTTTGGGTCACTAACTAACTGTGATCCGGTACAAATCATTGTTCTCTCTGGGCCTTAATTTCCCCTGCAGAAAATGACAAGGCTGGCCCATTGTGAAATTTCTAAGTCTCTATCCTCCCTACCATTGAGTGAGCCCATGAATACATGACAGTGTCACAGTGGAATACTTGATGTTACAAAGGATTTCTAAAAATTATTTATTTATTTATTTATTTTTGGTGCCAGGGATTGAGCTCACAACCTCACGCCTGCCAGGCAGGTGCCTAAGCCACTGAGCTACATCCCCGGCCCTATTTTTTGAGACAGGGTCTAACTATGCAGTTCAGACTGGCCTTGAACTCACTTTGTAGCCCAGGCTGGTCTTGAATTCACAAGGATCCTCCTGCCTCAGCCTCCCAAGTGCTGGGATTAAAGGCGTGTGCCACCACACCTGGCTCTTAAAATTATTTAGTGCCTGTTACTCTATGCAAGGCACTATTGTAGGTGCTGGGGATGTAGCAATGAGTGACACAGACAAAAGGTCTCTGCTCATATAGCTTCTTGGGAATATACATGGGGTAAAAGATTGAATGCTCCCCCTAGACCTTAACTATTCTGTGAGAATTGCTAGATAAAACTCACTCTACCGATCCAATGACCATAATTTCTGAAATGGTGAAGTCCAAACCAGTACAGTTTGCCTATTTTCAACATTAGGTGCTACCATTTCTAAGGAGTACATTTGTGGAAAATATATATTTTTTATCCTCAGTGGAAATGGCAGCATATAATGATAACTAAAACAACTATTTATCTTAATTGCATTTACAAGTTGATGACTCTTAATTGCATTTAAAAATTGACCATAAGGGCTGGTGATATAACTCAGTGGTGCAGCGCTTGCCTGGCAAGCGTGAGGTCCTGAGTTTGATTCCCAATACCCACAAAACAAACAAACAAACAAACAAACAAAACCCCCTCATCTTCTAAAAGATACATAAACTACGCAAACAGGCAAGGCACAAAGGCAAAATACCACTATTAAATGCTTCCTCAAATGTTTTTTTAAAAAATAGACCATAAAACTCATCTAATTTTATAAAAAATTTCTTAGTAAGTTGAGGTTTCAGGACCAGGCTATCTTGAAACTTGATTCCTTGTCATACTTGGCATATTGATTCCCTATGAACTTTTTTAATGTCAAGGTTGCTTTTCAGTGTACTTGTTTGAAAACAAGACATTGTTTAAAGTACAGCGGAGTTTTTTCATTTACTTGTGCAATATTTAAATAAGTCTAATCATCTACTTTTAAGTGCCTGGAGCATGATTCACTGTTCTCTTAGATAAAAGCTCAGGATAATATATCTAACAGTATTCTGAGTTTTATAGAGCTATTTTTAGGTATTGATTCAGCCCTTTCCTCTGAAAAGTTTTCACAGTTTCTCTTTAAGCCCACTGAAAACAGAATGACAAAGCCATCTCCTCCATGCTCTCTTATTTATTGACAGTGAAAGTTTTGTAACGTGGATAGGTTTTTGAACTGATAACTTATAAAATGATTTCTCCTGCAGATACCATGAGTTAATGTTTAATTAACTTGCAACCAAAGATCTCTGTAAGACACCTCTGACTCATTAAAATGTATCAGAATATATTTATAAGGGAATGTTTTCATTTATATGTTACTAATTATTATCTCAAGAAATCATTACGCTCACTGGCTTAACCCCAAGTGCCCAGAACAGAGCAGGCTTCAGGTTCAAAGTCCTTAAGTTGAATCCATGGATTATATTATCTTGGATCAGTTCTTACTACCTCCCCTGAAATAACCGTTTATGAGTTTTGTATTAGTTACCTGCAAATCATAGGAGATTAAAAATCTATGGCATAAGCCGAGTGTGGTGGTACACGCCTGTAATCCCAGCACTCGGTAGGCTGAGGCAGGAGGATCATTGTGAGTTTGAGACCAGCCCAGGCTACAAAGTGAGTGCAAGGCCAGCCTTGAACTGCATAGCGAGACTCTGTCTCAAAACACACACACACACACACAAAATCTGTGGCATTTTTACTTAATTTTAGTTATTTCATAGTTTAATGACAGAGAATCTTTCAGTGTTCTCTATGTGATGATCAACATGAGTATCAACATCACTTTATGGTTTCAGAATGAAATTTGATATTGAAAAAAAGGGCCATTCTGTGTTGATGGGTAAAGATGGCATTTTCTGTGCATGAATCACTGAGAAATGTGTTATCTAATAAAGAACTGGTCTTTGGTTTATATTGTTTTTAAAGAGGGACCATATGGAGTCTTTGCCGGAAGAGACGCATCCAGGGGCCTTGCCACGTTTTGCCTGGATAAAGAAGCACTGAAGGATGAATATGATGACCTCTCTGACCTTACTCCTGCCCAGCAGGAGACTCTGAGTGACTGGGACTCTCAGTTCACTTGTAAGTGTTTTTTTTTTTAATTGTGTCTGTATCAAATTTATACCAGTAGTGGAGATTTATGGTAGGGTAATAGTCATTACTAAGCAGCCTGAAACTTGGGTGTGTTTTGACAGGGTCCTGAATCTTGGACAGATCAAGTTCATGGCTTGAAGGAATTGTGGCAGTGCTGAGTCACTTGCTATGACTGCATACCAATTTTTTTTTTTTTTTTTTGTGGTACTGGGGATTGAACTCACAACCTTGTGCCTGCCAGGGCAGGCGCTTAAGCCACTGAGCCAAACTCCCAACTGCATACCAATTTTTAGCTTGTTCTCTGTAGAAATTTGGGTCTTTGGTTTTGATATTTAAACTTTCGCACAGAAGTTTATGTAGATTCCATACTAGGATTTGGGTGTATAAGGAAGAGGACAGTGGCCTTCTTGGCTATGGAAAGAAGGATTTTCATAAGCCTTCTCTTGCAGAGCTTGCGGTTTAAAAGCAACCCACATCTCTCTTAAAGAATAGGAGACTTGTATTCTGCAAAACAGCTTCTCTTTGAATCTAACTGAGCCTGGCTATAGGCCTTATCCACAAATGATGCTTATAATCTGCCCAGCAGCAATGGTGTCTGCATTGAAAAGAAAAGAAAAGAAGAGAAGAGATGCTTGTTTTTGGCTTGTGTTGTGGGCTATCTTAGGGAAGGTTAAATTCAAATCTTGAGAATTCAGGAATTAGCTTCTGTTAAACCTAAGTCATACGGGTTTAATGGTTACTTCAGCAATATTTCACTGCTATGAATTTGAATAATTTTCCTACATATTATGAAAACCATGACCATTTCTTTGAGGATTTTTCATTTCAAATGGAACTTACTATTTACTGTTCTTTATAATCAGTTAAATATTACATGCTCTTTTGGCTATATCCAACCATTTTCATTGAAAATACTGCTGACCTCAGAGAGTTCTTGGTTAATAATTAGCCTGATGAATAGTTTGTGTTGTCATTGTTTGATTGTCTGATCATTTTTTATGCCTAGATCTCGTAACTTGAACAACTACTTCTAAGATAACAATATGTAATATATTGACTAGTATTGATTTCTTACTGTTTTTTTTTAAATTCTGTATTACTTCTACCTTGTTTTCTGTTTTGCTTTTTTAACATTAAAAAATAATAATAATAATAATTAGCCTGATATGGCTCTCCCTTTTGAGTTTGGATCTCAAGTGGACCAAGGGTAGGAGCAAGTCTTCTTACTTTGAAAACATAATTCAGCTACCAAAACATTGTTGCTAATGTTTACATCTCAGTGATGCCTTTGTCATGATAGAGATTAATGAATTGTATGAAATTAATAACAAACAAACCTTTTAATTTCTGGGGCTTGCCTTCATCAGTGAGGAAAAAAAGTATGATTTTTTTTCTCCACTTTAACTAAAGACTAGCCCTGCAAAACTATTGTGACACCTCAGCTACACTGAAAGCTAGTGTGGATTTGATTCCCCTTAAGACAGGCTTCCCAGGCACCGCCCAGCTTTTATTTGTCTTGCACCATCATGAGCAACTCAGGGACCTTTATGCTGTGTTTAAATAGGGAAGTTCGTATTGTTCCCAATGATTATTTCACACAAAAGCAACCCTGCTTACCTGGTTAGACAGGTTGGTTGCTCCTCTCATTACTACCCATGCTCAGAAAGAAAAAAAAAAGGACTTGGTGTTTAGTTTGGCTACAGTGATGTTGTTTGTTGCTCTTGTTCACACTCTTAAACCTGTTGTTTCCAACATCTCCAGCCCTCCCCTGACTTATCACCACATCCTTTACCTATAGTGTTTTCGTCATGCAGGAAAAAAATTCTGTCTCCTACTACCCTCTCCATTTACTAGACCATATTCCTTCCCTGCACTATCTACCCAACTACTGCTTCATTTCCTGTCTGTGCCTCTTCCACAATGTGAAAGAAGCCCCTACAATGTGACTTCTGTCCCTAAAATTGAACTCTTATCTGAAAGGTTTCCATGGACCTGCTTCTCGACAGTTCTGAGTTCACTTCTCAGTCCATGTTGTGGCTTTCTTGTCATTTGTCCCGCCAGAGTGGCTCCCTCTACAGAGTCCCCATTTTGGTCCATGAGGTATTTAGTTTCCATGAACTCATGTTTTGAGTTTTCTTTCAAAGTATCTCATACTCTTCCCATTCCATTCTTATGGACACTGTCGTACTCCTGGCCCTTCTTCCTTCACAGCTGGCTCTGCACACTAGCTCCAGGGTTGCCTTGTACCTAGGCTCTCCTTACTGAAATTTTCTCTGTGTATCACAGTAATAATATTGTCACAGCATTATTTTGCCATGTCACTCCTTTACTCATAACACTTTCAGTGCCCTTTGGTACCTATAAGTTCAGTTCAGATTCCTTAGGCTGGCTTTCAGGTCTTTCATAACATTTCCCACACTGGGAAACCTTATCTCCTACTATTTCCACATACCTGACAACTTGATCTCTTAATTGCTTCTCAGATATGTTCGGTCTTGTCTGTATGCCTTTGTACATGATATTTTTGTTTTTAGGAAATATCTCTCTTACCAAATCCTTCTATACATTCTCCAAATCATATCCTCCTTCCATGAAGTGTTCTGCAGCTCTTCTAACTCATAATTATGAGACCTGATTCTTGTAAATATTCTCTACATGCAGGCACAGTTCACGTTGTCATTACCTTGCATGCCTATTGCCAGACATTGCTACCTGTTTTATATTTCTGTCTTTTAAACAAAAGTGCAATTCCTTTTTGGCCAGGACAGTGGTACAAACCATTTTTGTATCCTTCAGGAAACCTACCACCTTGCCAAGTATATCACAGGTCCCTAATAAATGCTGAAAAAAGTATAGTAGTGACTTTTTTATGAAGCATGAGACTGACCATTTGTGTTTTCTTGTCTACCTCCAGTTAAGTATCATCACGTGGGCAAGCTGCTGAAAGAGGGGGAGGAACCCACCGTGTACTCAGATGAAGATGAACCAAAAGATGAGAATGCTCGGAAGAATGATTAAAGCATTCAGTGGAAGCATATCTATTTTTGTATTTTTCAGAATCATTTGTAACATACCAGTCTGTCTTTAAAACATGGTGATTTCAATATTAGAAAAGTTTGAACTTGCTGTAAATTTTTTAATTAACATCACTAGTGACACTGATAAAATTAACTTCTGTCTTAGACTGCATGAGATGTTTATATGTCACAAATCCAGAAAGTAAACTGCAGTGCTATAATGCAAATGTTAATACTGTTTTTCTTCTATATATAGTTACTATAAACCGAATTTAACTTTGTTTTTCCATAGTGACAGGTAAGACTTGGGTATTTCCACAAACAGGTAACAAATGTGAAGTATGCACGAAGGACAAAGGATCAACTTGCAGTTACGATATTCTCTAAATAAGTTTCTTTTATTCAATTGACTTAACTGCATGATTTCTGTTTTATCTACCTCTAAAGCAAATCTGCAGTATTCCAAAGGCTTTGTTTATAAAGACAGCCGTCTAGTAACAAAAGGAAATCTCAATACAGGGCTCAATTAGGGGAAATACTTTGTTTCTGAACCACTGTCCTTATCCTCCAATAGACATACAAACACAATAATATACAGTTAGGATTGAAACAAGATCTGAACATTTAAAAGACAGCTTTGGGGAAAAAATTTCTAAATCCATGAAGAAGGTTGTAGGACTGGTTTCCCAATCTCCATGTTGATAGCAGGGTAATGGTTATTTGACATGTTAAGTTGCAAGAGAGGCATACAGAGCAGGACCAGGTGTGTGCTTTCCTGAGAGCCTATGTTCACATCCGTGAAGAATGAGGAAAGAGTACATGTCACTAGTCAAGTGGCTTTCAAACTACATTCATAAGGTAACGGTTTCCTTCTGTTGTTACAAAACTATAGTCACTGCGAAAATAGTAATCAAGTGTCTAGGTCTTGGATAGTACTCCTGGTTAACACTAACCCTAGTTTAAGTATACTCTACAGTTGTATGACTTTGTAAAAGTATTCAGTGAACAAGTGAGGTTGCAAACTCTTGTAATTGTAGTTAAATAGTTGTTGTATTTTCTTGTGAGATGTGTTTAATGGTTTTACCTCAAATCAGAAAAAAATTGAAGTGCTTTGGTCAGTTAATAAAATGATTTTACTCCGAGTAGTGTGGTGATTTAATTTTTAAAACCTTATTCTAAGAAGCCAGATTGAGTCATTTTACTTTAGCTTAAAATTAAATTTCACTTTTTTTTTTAGTCCATATTGGAAAGTGGTGTTTTAAAATTTTTTTTTATTAGTACATTTGCAGTTCATGCAATTTGCGATCAACCTGGAGAGTGGTTACATGTATATTAAGTGTGAATTCTTGTATTTCCAAAAGAAACACACTTAAAAGGGCAGATCTTCATAGTTCTACCACAGTAAACCAAAAATCACCTTGTCCTGTTAACAAATAGTAAGTTGATTTTTTTTTTTTTTGGTGACTTCAAATTCTTTTTAAGTCACAACTCTATAAACTGAAGTCTATAGCAAGGTTTTAACGAGTAATGTTACTGAAGGCATTGTTATCACAGATTGCTGAGAAAAGGTTTTGTTTTTGTTTTGATGTGTTGTCTGATCAGGAATGTTTATAGTAATATTCACTTCAGGTCAAAAGAAGGGTAACAGTTGCATATGCAGTCAGTTGTATAAACAAGGTCAACCTATTCATGCGTGAGTATTACTGTTTTGACACTTTAATACTGAAATTGGCAGTGTTTTCTTAGGAAAAATATACTCCCATAACCAAAGAAATCTGAGTTTTCCATTTTTTTGTGTGCGTTATCAAAGCACATTGAACTTTTTTTTTAATATACTCCTCCTCCCGGCTAGGTTTCATTCAATGAATATTCAAGTGCCTGTTTGGTGCCAGGCACTCATTATGGCTTACCCTTTGGGAAAATAGTTGGGGAGAGAAGTTGGACCACCTTTGCAACTGAAGTCTCATTTAGATGGGAAGATTAAACTACTTTTACATAGGTTTTAGCTGGTGCCATGCAGACAACAGCCAATGTTCAAGCTTTGGTCCCAATAGCTTGATTGTCCTCCATATCACATTGTGTCAGCTATATAAAGAATTATTACTAGAAGGCAGGACTTTGGGCCAAAAATGTAGCCAGCTAAATACAGGTCAGCCATATTAAGGAAAAGGTGCCATTCAAGAGGGAGTGGTTGCTAACCACCACCTGGAGGCTAGCTGGGGAGGTGTCAGGTTAACATCTGTTTGCCCCCAGTCTGCTGTCATCCAAACAGCTGCAGACTGTTCTTAGTACCAGCATCCACAAGCAGCACTAACTACAGGTTTTTTGGGTCTGCCTATCTGTGGCTTCTCAAGCTAGTGTAGCATTCACCTTCCCTCAGAGGCCCAAATTTATATGTAAATCTTCAATCCAGAACCAGCATTCATACATGCCTTAATGTTTCAGAAAGAACTCTTTGAATCCAACAAGTACCATTTCAGCTCTAAAGTCCCCAGAGTTCAAGGTACAGTCTGCCTTTGTTACATAACACTTAAAATCAGTTTGGTGTGTGTTTCATGTACAAATACAGTTAATTCTTGAATGATCAAAGACTGATTACTGATGGCCATTGACTAGACTCCTCAACCTGCATGTGTAATTAACTACCACCCAGTGCTTAAGGGATGAGATGAAATTCCATAGTAAACTTTGCTACCTTTTAATAGCACTGATAAAATGTACTGAAAGATAATCTTAAACCTAGATATGATTTCAGTTTATCTAAAATAAAAACAAATTTTTGTTCTTGGTTTCTATGAACTCTGACAGTTCCCACCAACTCATCACAAAGGGAAAAAATCACATAAAAATAATATTAAAACTAGTTATATTTCCACAAAATTATTGAGTAAGCAGCATTCTAACCAATACCTGTGGCAAATGAACAGAAGTTTAATGGTCACCACAGCGATTTTATTTTTAATATATATGAAAATTAAGTATATTATTTCTTTAACAATTCAAATTAAAAAAGAGCAACATCAGTGAAATGCAGCATACCATACTACAGGTAGAAACTGCCCTTCCATAGAAGTATCAGCAAAAAAAATGAACATTTTAAGCAGCTTTGCAACAAATAAAAATATATTTATTTGGTTCTATTTTCGGTATTACCAGGTTACATTGCCTTCTACCTGAGAAATTTAAATGAACTGATTAAAAACATACTGACAGATTTTTAGCTTTCTTACAGCACTATCAGCAGCACATACAATGAAAAACATGAGAACACCTATTTTAAAAGACAGTTTAAAATTCAGGCCCTTTTTAATAAGGCATACAAAAAGATACGAGAAAATACATTCGTACCACTTAAATAACAGCACAACAAAGAGTATATTAATTAAGAGAAAATGGTTATAATGGTTTCAATTCTGTTTCATTCCTTACTAAGCCACTGGACTGAAAAGTACAGGCGAAGTTGTTCTCTTCCTCATTTAAGGCCCACACAAAAAAGAGGCTGACCCAAATCCAGAATTCTTCATTGCAAGATGGATATAAAAATCCAGGGTTGTTCATAATGTCAGCATAAAACCAGTATTTGTACTTTTTCTAGCTCCGAGGATGGTTTTTAGCAAATCAATCGAACAAGACTGTTACATAAAAATGACTTAGCACCCGTTCTATTATACAAAAAAAATGCGCATACTGTGTTCTGTAATTTGTTTTATTTCTTTACAGAGCAACAAATTATTTCCATGCCAAAAGAAATTGTAAAGAAAAAGTGTTGAAGGACAGAAGAAGGGCTTGGGGATGCAGCTCAGTGGTAGGGGTTCCATCCCTAGCACCATTAAACAAATTCGAAAACAGTTGCTTTCCAAAACAAACTTATAATGTTCTTTGTTTCAATGGCATAAAACATGAAAAAATAAAGAGACAGGTTTTCACTAGTGAATAATACCTAGTTACCAGACAATTTTCTGACAAAATACCAGCAGTTAGTAGTTTAAAAGGCTACTCTGGATGATGGTACCTTGAACATGAATGGTTACTGCTAGTCCTCAGAGTAGACAAGGCACTCGCCCCATGAGCAATTTTTCAGATTTCAGAAGTCAAACCTAGTTTTGACAGCACAGTCACTGGCTTGAAAGTGGAATGGAACACAAGAGAGCCAATAATAGGTTCTTATCTTACTAGTAATAACCACGATCTTTGAGGATATGATCATTTCTGTGGTTTTGCATGTTCTGACTACCTCTATTAAAATGTGACTAGAAAGATCAATGAAACAATTTGTGGTTTCTACTCTAGATAAATGAGGTTCTGTAGCCACTTCAGATACCAGGTTGCTCAAGAGGCTGGTTACGGGCATACATCGTGTGGCATTATTCTGGGCAACCACACTCACTGGCATCCTACCTGATTCTATTAGCTAGTGCTTTTCTACAGAAAATCAAATTAAGACTGTGAAATGAATTGCGTCATATGAAAATGTTATTCTCCACTGCTTCTGTGGATTAAAATCACTTTCCTGTTGCAGGCAATCTTGATTCTCAACTGATGTCTTCAAATGCCAGGTCAGGTATAGCTTTGTTGGGAAAATAAAGTCATTTGCTGCTCCTGAGGCCCTAAATCCAATATAAGGCAGAATAAATCAGCCAAGCTTTTATACAACATGCACTGCACTAAGAGGTAAATCTTTAAGAATCTATAAAATATCTCAATTTAAAAACATATTTAAGAAATCCAAAATGAGTAAGTAAAAAGATAAATTGTTTATGTTAGAGTTTACAAATCCTGTATACGTACAATTTTTCCACAGCTAGAAAACTATGGCCTTTTCTCTTAAATCTGCCTAATTCTGTGGCACTACTGAGGATTTAGGAGGCACTTGTTACTATTTTATAAAAGTCATTTTGGGGATATTCAGTGACTTTTTACAAACTGATGTCACCCAACCCTGAGTGAAAGGATTACATAACTTGAAATGGAATACCTGTCATGTCTTCTCCTCCCAAGTGCCATTATTGGTGCCTCAGGACCTTTCAATATTTCCTTTGGGAAATATCCCTGGTTATATCACTTCAATCCTGTTACTTTTCTAGGATGGAAAGACATGGGGATCATGTTTTAAAACTGCTAATGAGCCCCTGACCGTTTAAACCTCGAAGGACAAGCCCAGCCCCTTTTAGATACTTCCAAAGCTTTGTCTCTAAAAGGACAATTCTTTGACTACTATAAACACATCAGAAAGATTAATTTACTTCTGGTGAGTGCTCATGAAATTCTTTAATGTCATAAAGATGTCTGTTACATGTTCTAGCTCTTAGCTCTTTTTATCTACAATTACTAAACAAAAGTCAATAGAGTATTTTACTGCACGTGATATTTCTGACTAAATCAAAGAACATGCAAAAGGAGCCTTATTCATTCACTACTGACATTTTTGAAGGTGAATTATGATGATGATGTAACAGCTAAAGAACCATAGAGGGCTACCTCAATGTTAATCCGCTCCTTCACTGGCACCAAATTAAAGCTGTTTTAAAAAAAAAAAAGTTTATTCTTGAAGTTTTGCAAGTACATTGTTTTACCAAGCTTCAGAATCTGGAGGTTTTATATTTCCAAAGCTTGCCAACACACCTGGAGTCATTTTGATCTATGCTTTAAACTTTGGCAAGGTTTTGCATTTGACCCTACACAAGCTCTTGCTCTGTGGTAGCTAACTACATGGCTGTATTTGGTTTCAAATTTTTCTGTTTATGAGTTGTTTATTGTAAATATGGGTGTTCCTGATCAAATTGGCCTTCAAAACATTTGAAAATATAAAGAGCTAGTATAGTTGTTTCCTAAATAGCTTCCACAATCAATGTGCTCGTGACTGTTATGTCTAACATAATAATTACCAGAAGTGAGCATGAAATCTTTAGAAATCTCACGTCTTTTAAGCCTTCTTGAACCCTGGTTATATGCTGACTTCCAAGAACTTTCTCTTCTTTTGGGAAAATATCCCAAGTAGAAAGCATTAGCACTTTTTGATGATGTCATTGGCACATGAGAGGGTCTATAATTCACTTTGTGGTCCAATCTACTACCACTCACCCTCCTCCTCTTCCTTGTGATTTCTTCAAACTGATCACTGAAACTGGATTCATGGTAGTAGCTTTCATCAAAAAAGTAGCTAGATATTAGTTTTCCCCTCTTTTTGCTGTTGCTCTTCTCATTTTTAATCGAATTGCTTTCATCCTCAAGCCATGAACATCTCGGTTTATACTTAGACCTCTTGCCTGGTGTCCTAAGCATGTATTTAGAGTATTTTTCCTCACCATCATGTTTCCACTCTGAATACAAGGAATGTTGACTTGACCTAGATTTTTGCTCACAAGTGATGATTTCTTCATTGTCAAGAGTTCCTTCTTTAGGGGAGCTATGACAGACAGCCACAGATTCCTCTTTCTCCTCCTCATTTATGTTAAAAGTTTCGCTGAAGCACTCAGAGTCACTACTAATTTCCTCTAAGAAATCTGTCAACTGTAAATCTAAGTCTACTGACCTGAAAGGTGAAGGAACTTCACATCTTGTGGAATTAGAATCACTGACCTGGTGAGTATGAGTCTTTTCCAAGAGATCCCACTTTGCATCAGTTGGGGACAGCTGATCACCAGCTTCACTGGCTGTATCCTTGCAATCATTTTTAAATTTCTTAGTACAGTCTTTGTTATAACCCCCTTTTTCTCTCTTTTGTGATTTGTGCTCAGGATCCTGCATGCATACCACTGACGAGTAATCATCTTCCTGGACATGTTCTCTCCTTTCCAGGTTTTCCATTTGGCTCAAATTGGTTGAGGGATGCCCAGGTTTTCTCAAACTGATCTGAAAGCCATTCCCTTTAACACGGACATCCCTCTGCCACTGACATGTACTTGCTGTGTGGCTTGCTTCTGGGCAGATACGAGCATATTTTGGAGTCCGATAATAATTTAGTAAGTAGTCAATAAACTCATCGGTTTCATATATCTTCTGTTTCCTGTCATGGTCTCTCTCAGATAATCTGCAAGATGAGGATTTGGCAGAACTGGGTTGCTCCTCTTTTTTAAGAGATTGACCTTGAATCATTGTGATCTGCGAGGAAATCTGGTCAGAGATCAAACTGTAATTGTGACTATCTGTTAATAATTTTCCAGTTTTCTCTTTTCTAGTTGAGTATTTTAACTTTTTCCCCCCAAGACAATGGGAAGATTTACGTAAGTGACCCCTAGTTCTTTTCCTCACTTTTTGTTTTTGTTTGTTGTCGGACTTGGCAACCTGATTTTCTGGCATTTCTTCTTGATTTGGAAGACACTGAGCATTTAACTCTTCTTCCTTCAAAGTTTTCAGTGTGCTTCCTGGAGTATGATTAGCTTCAGGGCCTGTAACATCAGTCTCCTGCGGGCAAAACCGTGTGGATCCCTTCAAAGAAAAAAGTTGAAAATCTCACATAAAAAGCTGAACAGATTAAAAAGTTCTAAAGAAAACTTGGCTCTCTCACATTGTTCTGAAGAGATTCTAATACCTAGGATAGATCCAAATTAGAACAATATTGCACTGAGAAATAAGAAGGAATAAATTAAATGTCTTTATCTACTATGTTCCGCTTTTACTAGGTCAGTGCCTGTTCTTATGTCAGCAGGCACTACACTTTACATAGACGACAAAGTGTACAACCCTCTTTTAGCGTGTTCAAAAACTGATGAGTCTACTGTTCTAGTAATTGTAATAGGAGCAAGAGAGACAAAGAAGAATAAGGCATGCTCTACAGCCCTCCCAGAAAATCTTAGCATAAGAAAAAGCTGATGGGTGAAATGTGTGTCTAAAAAGGTTGAGTGGCTTAAAAGATAAACTGTCTCTCTGCTGTGAATTTCAGCCCCTTACTATAGTTTGCACCTAAGGGTGTCTCTTAAATTGTCCTATGTTACCTGCTTCATTGGGAAGCAAGCCATTGGGGCTAGAGGTGTAGCTCAGTGTTAGAGCTCTTGCCTAGAATTCAAGCCAACCTGGGTATGATGCACAGCACCAGAAGGTAAAAATAAGCAAGACATCAAGTAGTAAATATACCTATGACTATGGTCCTACCTGCAGCCACATCTGTGATGCAGTTTACTCTAAACAATCGCAAAGCAGATAAAGGTGCTGCCCACACTGTCTTCCGCCCTGGAAGGGTTTGTACTGTGCTCCCACTGACACCTGTCACGCATCAGGGCACACTGCCTGGGATTAGAATTTATACTGAACATAATGATCTAAGTAACAAGGGGGCCTAGGATTATACACCACACCCATTTAAAGAGATAAATTCTTTATGAGTGCTCACCCTTCGCTGTCATTAAGGTAAACTAAAAAAAAATCCAGCTAGCTTTATTATACATGCAAATGTGAGATTTTTGGGTCCTGATTTTACTAGGTTAATAGTCTACACTAATGAGAAGCTCCCAAATAGACACGAAATTAAGGCATTTGTTCTTCATGTTTAAAAACACTGAATATGAGTTTTTAAATTAATTCTTTGAGAGCCTTTCTGGCTTTTTATCCAGGACGTCTGCTGTGTCTTGACTGTCTCTAGGATCTCAAGAAGGAAAAGAAACATTTTCCATGATCTAAACTCTCCAAACAATGTAATGGCTCTGTGAGGCAAGACATTCTCTACCAAACAGCTGAAGAGTAGACTAACATAAGCTTGCACAAGGCTCAAGGCTTTCCCTTCTCCAAACCTGTTACAGATGAATGCCCAAGTAAAGTTTGCAGAAGACAACAAACCTGGCACCCACACCTATCTACTGCTTCCCCCTGGCATTTCTTGTTACAACCATTAGGAATTCAGAAAAGTAGATTAACTAGCTGAGTGGCTCTAGTAATACAGCCCTGATGCTTAGAAATGCACAGTGGGGAGTGGGGCCAGCGCTGAAACACAACTCTTTTAGAGAATATAGATAGTGCTTTTGGAAATCCATAGTTGGGGTTATTGGGGATCACTGGATTTAAAAGAAACTCCACTGAATACCCTGAGTCTCCCATGAAACTGATTTCCACCACGTCCTGCTTAAATGCAAAGGTTGGGGCTCTGAAAGGTTAGTACATACCCACACTGAAGAACAATTGGAAAACAGCCTTACTGAAATTTTCCTCAGGAGAACGCGGAGCAACCGAAGGGCCTCCACCCGCCTCTGCGCCAGCAGGTGCTTCCTCTCTTCCCACTCCTCTGAAGAGTCCGGCTCTTGAGTCACCTCAGCTTTGGTTTTCACCTTCTGTTTCCTCTGCCGGTGGCTTCCCCTTTCCTTTAGAGCTCTCCTCCTGACCCTGGCCTTCTTCCTTTTCTCCTGGGCTTTCCTCTCCTCATCTTTTCTTTTTCTGGATAATGATTAAGATGAAATCACTTGGAAGATTTATTTTTAGGCATTTGCTCCCCTCCACACACACATATACTAGGGGAAGACAAATCATTTAGGTTTCTAGCAATCTCCCACTGCTTAGTCCAGGACCTGGCATAGACAATTTATCATAACAATAGTAAAATAAAAGAACACTTTCACGCATCCATCAAGAGAGAAAGACACTTAATTTTGTTGATCCAATACAAGCAATAAAAAAGAAGACATGTGAGCCGGGCGTGGTGGCGCACGCCTTTAATCCCAGCACTCAGGAGGCTGAGGTAGGAGGAGCGTTGTGAGTTCGAGGCCGGCTTGGGCTACAATTCGAGCACAAGGCCGGCCTGAGCTACATAGTGCGACCCTGCCTCAAAAAACTAGGGCCGGGGTTTGGCTCAGCAGCTTAAGTGCCTGCCCTGGCAGGTGCGAGGTTGTGAGTTCGAGCCCCAGTGCCGCAAAAAAAAAAAAAAAAGGACATGCAAAGATGGGGGAAGAAGGAAGGAAAGAAAGGAAAGAAGGGAGGAGGTATGGGAGGGAAGGAGGGGAAGAAAGAGCAAGGGAAAGGGGGGCAGCAGGAGGCAGGAAGGAAGGGAATTCACAGGAAGGTCATCTAGCCTCTGTTTTCAAATCACAAGCAGGGACCACAGGACCCAGCTTTCAGGGTGATTTCTTTTTTCTTGAGATTAAAACTTTATGTGGGTTGGTTTTGCATAGGCAAATAAAGAGGAGTCAAGGCACTCAGAAAGTCTAAGAACTGACCCTTGGCACATATTACTTAAAACAGAATACTATCATACCTCTGGCTTAGAAATTGAGGGGGGTTTTTTTGTTTTGTTTTTTAAGAATTTTTTTTATTTCAAAGAAAATATAACAAAACAAACAAAACAGAATAAAGCAGATCAGAACATAACAAGTCAAGTAACACAGGATTTCAGAACAAGACAACAGGAAATCAACAGTGGCTACCATAATGTCTCTTGTTTTCTTCAAAATAGTTGTCCATACCTAGAAATTTGAGTTTTTTAAACTGCTATTTTCTGAAATTTAAAACTAATGAAATTAGACCTTTATGGGAATGTGGGAAGGGGAAAGGAGGGCAATTACTTGAGTCAGGACCTGACCAAATCCCAGAGGATTATCCAAATGGAATGTTCAATCTGGAATTTGGGGATGAACAGGACCTTGACTGGGCTCAAATTTCAGTCAAGTTTCCTAGATGTGACCACATGTAACTCCTATAACCCTACCAGACAAAAATGAGGAGCATGTGGAAGGGTATACTTTATCTCCTTTAAATTATACATATATATATATATGTATATTTTAAATATATATTTTAAATTATATATATATATATTTTTTAAATATATATTTGCTGTACTAGGAATTGAGCCCAGGGCCTTTTCACTGAGCTACATCCCTAGAACTGTGGTGTTTTTTGGTTTTTTTTTTTTTGAGACAAGGTCTCACTGAGTCACTAAGTTATCCAAGCTGGGCTTGAATTTGTGATCTTTATGCCTCAGCCTCCCAGAGTACTGGGATTATAGGCATACGCTACACCCAGCTTGAATGTTGCAATTTATATGCAAGAGGAAGAGCCGGGAAATAAAACTGGCCTTCAGAACCTGATAGTTTTAGCCTATCTGTTCCTTCTGGGTAAACCTTTAACAACCCAATAGCTCCTTTTAGGCTCTAGCTCCTAAATTTGGAAATAATAACAATCTCAAAAGAAATAAGCATGGAAACAACTTTACTTGACAGAAAGAACTTGGGCCGACAATGAGAATTGTCCCATCAAATCTATCACATTCTTGCCTGTGAGTTACTTTGATTACTGACCACTTTATAGAAGACAATGTTTTCTAGGCCTATTTTTAATTTTAAATTGGAAGACTAAGTGATATTGGTAAATTATAGATAAACTGGCAAAATTTCTAAATTAGTAGGTTAGGATTTTCACTATAAAAGTTCCTGGTTCTTTTTTAAAAATCATGTCTTTGTAAACATCTTAATCTTACTAGTGTCATTACTACTCAATACTTGTTCTGCCTTATAAAAATATTTTTTAGTCTCTCATTTTCAACTGTTTTGTCACTTTGGTTTTATAAGAGCACAACTGAAAGACTGTAGCTTTCAATGGAGTTTTCCAATCTGCACCAATACCTGCCTCCGCCCCAATGTCATCTATGAAGTCTAGGTATTCTCCCAAAAGGATTAATCCATAAAACAAAAGAAAAAGTTTCTTTATGAAATTCAGTCTCCTCACCTTTCAGCTACTTCCTCTTCTCTTTTCTTTTCTTTTTTTCTTTCTTCCTCCAGCTGTTGTAATTTTAGCCTTTCCTGGTTTCTCTTTCTTATAGCCCCTTCACTGAAGTGTTTGGTTGTATCGAACATAACCTGTCCCCAAGCAGTTTAGAGTTTGATTAGAAATGTTTTCATTTGACTTGGTATAACTCAGGCCAGAGAGCTAAAAACAATATGGTACATAGTAATTCTAAACCAAATGAATTCAGAATGCCTTCTCTGCATTCCAGTCCCATCCTGTTCCACTGCTTCTAGGATATCAGCTGAACAGTACTTGCGGGCACCATGATTATCTTGGTAGAACCCTTAAACGAGTTTATCAAATTATTGCTTTAACCTGATATAATTTATTCTGCCTGTCGTTTCTCAATAAAGATGTTTTAAAAACTTTGAGGAGCTTATATTACACAGGGCCTAGGCAACATCACAGTGTTAGCATACACAAAGGCTAGAAATGTATGGCACCTCCGGTTTGTTATAAGAATCAACTGAGTTAAGCCTGATGTGGTGGCACAAACCTGTTCTCTCAGCACTTTGAGAGGTTGAGGTAGGAGGATCCCAAGTTCAAATCCCATGTAGGAAACTTCGCAAGACTGTCTTAAAATGAAAACTAAAAAGGGCTGGGGATCAGCACGAAGACCCTAGGTTCAATCCCCAGTACCCCCCCCCCACACACACACACAAATTGACTGAGCTAATGTACTTTTTAAATCATCAAAGGTAAACAGTAGTCAACAAGTATGGTAGGGAATGGGAGCAGGAGGCAAAGATGCACAAAAAGTGACTAAATAAGAGATAAGATCTGACCATCATCATTACTAAACTACTTTTCAAATCTTGAAATAAAGTGATTGAGATAGTTTGCTTCAAAAATAAAAAGAGGTAGGAGTACCTATTTAAATATTTATGGGAAAGATAAACAACAAATTTATAACCATGGTTACTTTTGAGGGGAGGAACGGGAATATGATGGGATGGATACATGGAGGGGAGTACTCTTTCATCTTACTAGTAATGCTTTATTTTTTAAGCTGCGAGTAGTATATGGGTAGTTCTAGTATTTCCTATATCTTTTGTCTGACTGAATATCTCATAATTTAAAAATACACATTTTAACATAAGTGGCCATACACACACATACTCATACACCAGTAGCTGTAAGTCCAAATGAATACTAAAGGTGGATTCAGAGAAAAAGCAGAACTTAGTTACATCTTTCCCATGGCTGGGGTAAGACTTCAAGAAGGACATGATCAAAGCCTGCAGACATCTATGAGATGACATGACTGGATAGACAGGCAGACTTTGAAAGTGAGGGATCCATAATCTTTAAGATTATATTTTAGTAGTTTCTCTGACAGACATCCTCAAAGCATAAGTTGTGACTCCAGGAGTCAGGAGGGAATAAACTGCTGTCCTTGTGGTTTCAGGATGCATCTTTCCCTTTCTCTCAGCAACTTGTCAAATATAGTAAGTATATGAGATAGTTCCATAAGGGACACAAACAATCCTTTAAAGCCCCAAGAAGCTGAGGCAGAGCCCCAGACTACAGCAAACATCACTTTAAAATCACAGCTGGCAGAATGTCTGAGAGCAGAAGACTGAGTGTTCAAATCAAGGTGAGTTTTCTTCTTAAACATCCATTTATGAATCACAAACGTAAAGGCACAAGTCTTTACATTAGCTATTGATCGGAGCCTGATAACATCTAAGGGAATTTATTTTAGATGCTTGCATTCAACTTTCATTCAGAGTACCTTGAGCAGTGAAAAATAAAGTTTGGCTACTTCTTACCTTGATGTTACATGCCAGAGCTTTCCCATCATCTCCCTTAAGCATCAGCTTCATTCCTCGAAGTGACTCCATGGCTTTTATGAAGTCTGTTGACTCTTGGTACTGGATAAAGGCCTCGAATGTCTGCAGACCAAAGCTAAAATTCCCAAAGCTCCCACCAGTCATCACTTCTCTGTAGGGGTCAAGCATAGGGATATCCACATTCTTGATTTTCCCAAAACTTTCAAAGACTACCCGAAGGATCTCTTCACATGGCTTCTCTCCACTGGAACCTTTAGGTGCAAACCATTTACAGGGCAAGCCTTCAAAATATATGGAATCTGGGCTCTTATCATGGTCCTGCTCTTCAGCTCCATCACTTAATGAGGTCTCTTTTTCCTTAGGGAAGTGTTCCCACTCTCCCTGGGCATCTGTAGCCACTACTTTTAAGTCTGTTTTCAAACCATTTAGCTTGATGATCTTCCCATGTAACTTTGCCTTCAGGATCTGAACCAAACTTCGCGTTTCAGCCTCACCCTCAAATCGAATGAAGTCCTTTGTACTTTTAGAGAGTCGAACTGTGGTGAACTGGTCAGGGCAAATGAGACTCTTTAGTTGGTCAAGAACTTCCCAGTTAGAGAAGGGTCTCACAGGTTCTATACTTTCTGGGAGCAATACATTGATCATCAATTTTGCTATGGGCTTGAGGTAGAGGTGCTGAGCAGCACAGAGCTCCGTTGCCTCAGAGTTATCATACACCACTGTGACCGTCATGGTATCCTCAGACCACCTTGAAGGGCAAAAGAGAAAATGTTGATTCAAATGGAGATGTGGATTGTGAAATGGGGCTAGCATTTCTGGTCTTAGATCAAACTGACAAAGAAAAGTACAGTATATTTTGGGTAGAATTAAAATCATTATTTTATGACTCTTGGAACTAATAAGCAATTACAGTAAAATTGTAGGATACAAGGTTAATACAAAAAAGTAAATAGCCTTTTTAAAAGTCAGCAAATAGAATTTGAGATTTAAAACATGATGCCATTTGTATTAGCATAAAAGCACTTAAGTATAAATCTAACAAAATATGCACAAGATCTATATGAGGAAAAGAGAGACAGAAAGAAAGAAACAAACAAAAACCCCCGATGAAAGATATCAAAGAACTAAATACATGGACCATGGATATGAAGACTCAAGATGCCAGTTCTTTTTAATTTAATCTACAGACTCAATGTAATCCCAATCAAAACCTCAGTAAGTTATTTGATCAATAACAAACTGATCCTAAAGTTTATATGGAGAGGCAAAATACTTGGAATAGCTAGTTCAACAGTGAAGGAGAGAAAAATGTTGGTGTACTGACAAAAACTGACATCAAGGCTTACTATAATACTACAGTAATCAAAACACTGTGGTTTTGGATAAAGTATAGGCAAATAGATTGATCAAACAGAATAGGGAGCCCCAGAATAGACCTACATAAATAAAGTTAACTCATTTGCAAAAAAGGAGCAAAGACAATACAATGGAACAAAGTATTTTCAATAAATGGTGCTAGAACAAATGTACATCGACATGACCTTGGGTATGATGGATGACCTTTCGGATGATAACTAATGCTATGTTTCATGAAAGAAATAATTGATAAGCTGGACTTCATTAAAATTTAAAACTTGTGCTCCGTAAAAGACACTGTCAGCCGGGCATGGTGGCGCACGCCTTTAATCCCAGCACTCGGGAGGCTGAGATAGGTGGAGTGTTGTGAGTTTGAGGCCGGCTTGGGCTACAATGTGAGCACAAGACCAGTCTGAGCTACATAGTGCGACCCTGTCTCAAGAAACTAGGGCCGGAGTTTGGCTCAGTGGCTTAAACTCAGTGGCAGGTGCAAAGTTGTGAGTTCAATCCCCAGTGCCACCAAAAAAATAAACAAATAAATAAATAAAGACACTGTCAAGAGAATAAAAAACAAAAGCTGCAGAAAAACTATTTGTAAAATACATGTCAGATTGCTTTGGTTTAGATCTAGAACTTCCCCCCCAAAGCCTGATGTGTTCAGAAGTGAGACTTTTGGAAGATATGGGACCATGTGTGTGGGGGTACTAGGTTGATTCACTAAAGAGTTCATAGTTGAATGTGTTGTTAGAAGGTAGGGTATTCTCTGCTCTGGCCCTTCCACCATGCCCTTTCTGCTTTGGAACTCGCTGACTGTAAGCTGAGTTCTCTAAAGCGCATAAACCAAAACAAACCTCCTCTCCTTTAAGTGACAGGTGTTAGGTATTTTGTTCCAGTGACAGGAAAGTGACTAAGACACAGATAAAGGACTGTTACCCAAAATATGAAAAGAATGCTTAAAATTCAACAATATGAGTACAAAGGATCAGATTTAAAATTGGGCCAATGACTTTAACACATACCTCTCCAAAGACATGCAGATGTCAAACCAGTATGAAAAGATGCTCTACATCATAAAGTCATTAAACAAAAATTAAAACAAAAATGAATGACCACTAACAACAATTAGAATGGCCAAGATTCAGAACAGAGACTACATCAAATGCTGAACAGGATGTGGAACAACTGAATCTCATTCATTGCTAGTAGGAATACAAAATAGTACAGACACTTTAGAAAACATTTTTTTCAAAACTAAACAAACTCTTGCCATAAAATCTAGCAATCTGGTATTTACCCAAATAAGATAAACACTTATGTCCATGCAAAATCTATACACAATACACACATGGGCATCATTCGTAATCATCAAAACACAGAAGCAACAAACATGTTCTTCAGTAGGTGAGTGGATAAAAAAATCTTTGCTACATCCAGATAATGGAATACAGTATCATACAGCACTAAGGCAATATATGCAATCAAGCCATGAAAAGGCACAGAGGAAAGTTAGGTGCACATAATTAAGTAAAAGAGGTCAGTCTGAAGAGACAATAAAATGTATGATTCCAACTATATAACATTCTGTAAGAGAGTAATTGTGAAGACAGTTAAAAAGATCATTTGGTTCATAAGGGTTAGAGGAGGGAGGGATAAACAGAGGCAGCACAAGGGGTTTTTAGAGCAGTGAAACTACTATGTAGGATACTATAATGGCAAATACATGTTATTACACATTTGTCCAAACCCATAGAATGTACAACAGCAATAATGAATCTTCACGTAAACTATGGATCTGGGATAATAATAATAATAATGTGCCAGTGTGTTAATCAGTTGTAACAAATGTATCACTCTGGTAGGGGATATTGATAACAGTGGAGGCTATGTATGTGTGGGGACAGAGGGGATACAGGAACTCTCTATACTAGTGTTGGCAAACACTTTTGAGATGAGCACTCAAACTGCAACCCAAAACCCACTTATTTATTGCAAAGCACCAGCACTGTAATTAAAGCTGAATACTGAGGTTTTAGTTTAGAAAAACAATTCATATACTAACATCTTTTGCCTTAAAAGAAAAATAACATGCATGCAATAGGTTCACAACCACTGCTCTATACCTTCTGCCCTATGTACCTAAAATTTCTCTAAAATATAAAGTCTATTAGTAATAAAATATATTTATTTAAAAATATTTGTTTAATATGTTTGAGAGTTTTCAAAGAATTCCTATATACTGTATCCTAGTTCCTTCAACCATAAAATAAAGATACCAGGATTTGTAGGAGAAGCAAATGAATGAGTATAGGTGACATACTTAGGAAGTTCCCAATAAATGTAAGCTATGATTGTTATTTTTTAGTAATGGTGGCCTTACTTTATCTTCTTTTATTTATGAAGCACCCTGTGAATAGGTATTTTAGGATAGATTTAGTAAAATTAAATGAATTGCCCATACATTGAAATGCCAAGATTCTAAATTTTCAATCCATTGCACAATTGATCTCAAATGTCAAGTTTCATTTAAAACAACCTGCTGGAGATTATATAGAATCAGGGAAAGGTTAACACATATATATCACATTAATGAATGGACACCCAAATACTTCTAACCCATATGCATCCTCTGTCCAGGTTAATTTCCAAATCTTCAGTGGAAATATTTACTCTTGTTCCTCCATTCTGTTGACTTCAACTAATTTTTCTGCTAACTTTAAGAGGAAACAACCATTTCTAATGAGTGACAAAGTGACTTTGCCCTCTACTTCGGGACTGGAAAAACATCCCCAAACATGTTAATACTCCCTTTTAAGGATCTCTCTTATGCTGTCCCAAGGTGAGTAAAATCACTACAGCTGGGAAAGAGAGATATCATCTATTCGTGTTTCATTTAAATAGTACTTCTTAATAAAGATTTTTATAAAGAATGCATATATATGAACTCTATGTAACTCAAATTTCTCATTTAATGCCAACTTTATGGAGATCTAGACCCAAACTGTATATGGCCAGATGATGAAAATTCAAATACAAATTTACTGCTAAATCTTGCTTTAAAAAATACACCCAAAATACAGTCACTGTAAAGTAATCAGGCTTATCAAGCTTTCCATTCATTCCAGTGATACACCCTTTGTTTTAAACATTGCTTTTCTTAGACTGATTTCAAAGCTTCGATTATATTCTTCTAAACAGCCTTAATGGAAGCCAATTTCAAAATTCTTTTATCATGGATTTGATATTTAGAAATCATCAAATATTATCTAGAATCAAGACTGTTGGATAAAATAGATGACTATAAAGAATAAGCTGATTTTCCCAAGAAGACTTAATTGCTAAACATCAAACAACTGCCTCTGAAAGTCCTAGCCAAAGCAATTGAGCAAGGGAAAGAAATAAAAAGCATTCACATAGGAAAAGAGGAAGTCAAATTGTCCCAGTTTATAGAATATATAAAAAAACCTAAAGACTCCACCAGAAAAACTGAATTGAAATTAATTCAGTAAAGTTGCAGGATACAAGGTCAACATGAAAAATTCAGTAGAATTTCTATACAACAATAATGGATTAGTTGAAAAGTAATCAAGAAAGCAACCCCATTTACAATAGTTACAAAACGTATCTATGAATAAATCTAACCTGAGAAAGGAAAGAACTCTGTAATGACAGCTATAAAACAGTGGTGAAAGAAAATGAAGAAGACACCAAACAAAGAAACATCTTATATTCATACATTGAAAGAATTAGTATTGTTAAGATATCCATACTATTCAAAGTGATCTATAGATTTGATGCAATGTCTGTCAAAATACTACAACCAGGTGCGGTGGTGCACGCCTTTAATCCCAGCACTCGGGAGGCTGAGGCAAGAGGATCATTGTGGGTTTGAGACCAGGCTGCGCTACAAAGTGAGTTCAAGGCCAGCTTGAACTGCATAGTGAGGCTGTCTCAAAAAATATGGCTGGGGATTTAGCTCAGTGACGTAAGCACCTGCCGGTAGATGTGGGGTTGTGAATTTGATTCCCGGTACAAAAAAAAAACTAATAACATTCTTCATAGAAACAGAAAAAACTCCTAACATTTGTATGGAACCACAAAAGATCCTGAATAACCAAAGTGGTACTGAACAAAAGAATAATGGGGAGGCATCACAATACCTGACTTTATACCACAAAACTACAGTAACCAAAATATGGTACTTGCATAAAAATGGACATATAGACCAACGGAATAGAATAAAGAACTCAGGAATAAATACATGTAATTATAGCTAACTGGTAAAGGAATCAAGCATATACATCAGAGAAAGGACAGTCTCTTCAATGAATGGTGATGGAAAAAGTAGGTATGTATATGCAGAAGAATTAAACTAGACTGCTACATCTCATCACATACAAAAATCAACTCAAAGTGAAGAAGAAGTTTAAAAATAAGACCCGAAACTATGGAGCTACTGAAAGAAAACATAGGGAAAACATTTGGGGGCATTAGTCTGGGGAAAACAGTAGGGAGGTGATTTTAAAGACCAGAAACAGAAAATCCACATGATGCAGAAATTCCATACTGAGTGTGAATCCAAAGGAAATAAAATCAGTATGTCAAAGACACATCTAAATTTCTATATTTACTGCAGCACTATTCACCATAGTCCATATATGGTGTCAATACAGGTGCTCATTGATAGACAAATGGGTAAGGAAAATGTAGCATATAAATATAATGTAATATAATTTAGCCTTAAAAATTAAATTCTGTCATTTGTGACAACATGAATACAACTGGAAATCATTGTTAAGTGAAATAAAACAAGCACAGAAAGACAAGTATTGCATGGTTTCACTCATATGTGGGATCTAAAAAAGCTGAGCTCATAAAAGTAGACAGTAAAATAGTGGTGACCAAAGGCTAGGAAGGAAAAAAGAGTGGCAGAGGGTATGGAGGGAGGATGTTTAACTTGGTACAGTGGTCCCATTGGACAGAAGTCACTTCTAATGTTCTATAGCACAGTACAGTCACTATGGTTGACAGTTACTAACTGTATATTTCAAAATAGCTGGTAGAGAGGGTTTTGAATGTTCCCAACACTAAGAAACAATAAATGTCAGAGGCAATGGAAATGCCAATTACCCTGATGTGATTATTACACACTGTATTCATGTGTTGAAATGTCACAGCACACCCCATAAATATGTATACTGGCATTTAAAAAAATTTTTTTGAGACAAGGTCTTGCTATGTAGTCCAGGCTGACCTCAAACTTGCAGCAATCTTGCTGCCTCAGCCTCCCAAGTGCTGAGATTACAGGTGTGCACCACAGCACCCAGCTATTTTTTAAATTGTAAAATGGTCTCCTTTAAAGTCAAATCTTCAGAACTCGAGACTGCCGAGAACATGGTGGAGCAGTAAGCAGCAGAGAAAACAGCCTCTCTGAGAGTCACCATCCAGATGCTGGAATATAGCACCGTGAGGAAGACAAGAAGGAAGGAAGTGGGTTCCCTGACCCAGGAAGAATCTGAAGTGTGAATTGAAGCCCACAGAGAGAGTAAAAAGAAAACCTTCAGTGAAGAAGAAGGTGGTAGCTGGTGTTGTCTTCGCCTGGAGCCGGACTCACTGTGTGAGAGGAGCTGTTGGAACCTGGGGACACATGGCCATGGTGACAGTGGCAGCTGGCAACCCCAGAGGCCTCTGTAGAGAGACTCAGCAGTGGAGGGGAGCAGCAGATATGGAGGACTGCACTGGCTGGCAGTGAGTGCAGAGGACTCAGCTCTCTGGTGGGAGACAGCAATTGGCCAGAAGCCATTTTGGAGTCAGGCCAGATAAGCCCAGAACCAGAACTACTGCCGGATTCCTCCAGCAGCTCTTAACTGGGTGCAGACCCATGGAAACTGCTTGGACTGCAGCAAGCCCAATGAGGCTGGTCTCGGAGCAGGCCTGCTAAGGTTATCTACTACTCCATTATAAAACAACTGCTAGCTTGCTGGGATACAGTGGCATGATTTAGGACTCTGTCTCCACAGGCTGTCTACTAGTGAACCCAGAGAGAATTCTAGAAGTGGACTACTGGTTTTTTTTCTTTTCTTGTCTGTTTGTTTGTTTTGTTTTATTTTGCTTTATTCAGTTTGTTTTTTATTTCTTTCTCCTTCATTATTCTTTTATCAGTGTAGAGTGGTTCCTAACCTCTTTGTGGGTGTGGTTCTGTTCTGTCCTACCTTTTATCTCTTCCACCTCTCTTTCCCTTCAGTCTTCTGCACAAGTTTCCCCAAGTTGGCAGGATCCATCTTAGCTCCCCAACCTTAGTTTTAATCTCTTTCTCTTTTTCCAATTCTCTATTTTCTCCTTGATCCATTTTAAATTTTAACCCCGAGGGCAAAATTGACACATTACAGACTTACATATTGCATATAATTATCTGATTTGTTTTACATTTTGTTATATAATCACAAATCTAGTTCATATGGTTAAAAGTTGCAAATTAAGGTTTAGCCCAGTTTGTTGTTCTATAGGCTGTCTTTGATGCTATTGGTACCACTACAGCCAAAACTGACATAACTGTTCTAACCAGCTGTTGGCCCTGATAATCCATGACTGTGATTAACTAAGGGTCACAAAAAATACCGTGGCACAGTGCCAAACAACAAGGGACTAGGCCAAATGAGCAACAACTTCTCATCTCCAACAAACTGAAGAGGTAAGATCTTCCAACAGACTCAAAACCAGAAAACCAGCTGCACCTGGAAGATGCCTCAGAGAAGTAATCATCACCTAAATGTACTAAATACCATCAATAAAGCAACCCAACATTCGCAACTTACAAGCATCACCCCAGGAATTAAACTAAAAAAGAAAAGAAATGAGAAGACACTTAAATAAGATGCAACACCACACATCCAGGTCACTAAAGGCAAACCCAAGGGGCAATGAGGTGGGACAATCTGAAAGCCCCACACCAGGTCTCTCCGAAGTGGTAACAACAAAGCAATTGAATGAGGCTCCAGAAAAAATGAAATCAGAAACAATCTCTCAAATAACTACAGAGATTACCAAAATACACACCATGCTTAGCGACATTAGAGCAATAACAGATAAAAAAACCAGAGGAGCTTAAGCAAATTATGGAAGCGCAGCATAGGAAAGAAATGGAATCCATAAAGTAGATTCAAGCAGATACCCAGGAGAATAAAACTCCATTAAAAGTATTCAAAGCAGATTAGGCGAATGTGAGGACAGAATCTCAGATATTGAAGACAGGCTTGCAGTTGGTAACCAGGAAAAGAAAGATTTCTCAAAACTAGCAAGGGACCATGAGAAATCAACCCAGCAGTTGCTAGATGAGCCAAAGAAGAATAAGTTAAGATTAATTGGAGTCAATGAACAAGCAGGAGATACCACAAATGACATTAAAAACATGTTCACAGACATCATGACAGAAAACTTTCCTGGTAAAGAAAAAGAATTTGACATACAAATAAGTGAGGCATATAGAACTCCAATTAGCAATGATCAAAAAAATCAACATCCAGGCACATTATAGTCAAGACTCTAGAAATTCAACACAAGAATAGAATCTTAAAAGCTGTTGGGGAAAAGAAACAAATCATCTAGAAAGGAAAGCCCATCAGCATCACAGCTGACTTCTCAGCACAAACTCTCAAGTCAAGGAGAGCTTGGAGTGAAGTACTCCAAGTTCTAAAGGAAAACAACTTTCAACCCAGATTGATGTATCCCACAAAACTATCTTTCAAAATTGACGGAGAAATAAGATACTTCCATGACAAAGAACATCTGAGGAAATTTATGACCACCAAACCAGCACTCCAAAATGTTCTGGACATTCTAGAAAGAGATAATAAGGACTACAACTACATGAACCCTAAGAGAAGGAATCCACCAGGGAAGGAAAACTAGAGTGAAGGAAAAGAAAAGGGGGAGCCAATGACAGGAAAATAAGATGACAAGGACAAGTAAATACATATCAGTTTTAACCATCAATGTTAATGGTCTCAATTCAACAGTCAAAAGAACAGACTGGCAGAATGGATCAAGAAATAAGATCCCAACAATATTCTGCATAGAACAAACATATTTAATTGAAAAAGAAATTCATAGCCTGAAAGTCAAAGGATAGAAAGCAGTACTCCATGCTACAAGAACCCAGAAAACAGCAGGGGTAGCTATTCTATTTGCAGACCAAGTGAATTTCAAGTCAAGACTGATTAAGAGAGATAAAGAAGATCACTACATCCTTGTAAAGGGAACAATCCAAAAGGAAGAGATAACAATCATAAATATATATATGCAACAAATGCTATATAAAACAATTACTAGCAGACATTAAAAATTAAATAAGCCCTAACACAAGTGTATTGGGAGATCTCAACACCACACTGTCGCAAAAAGACAGATCAACTAGACAAAAAAAGCATTAATGAAATACTAGAACTAAATCACACTTTTGAGCAAATGGACTTAGTAGATGTCTATAGAGTCTTCTATCCCACAACATCAGAATACACATTCTTCTCAGCTGCACACGTGACATTCTCCAAAGTAGATCATATACTGGCTCATAGAACATGCGTAAGTAAATGTAAGGGAATTGAAATTATCCCATGCATACTATCAGACCACAGTGCAATGAAATTGGAAATCTATGCCAAAGGAAACCACAAGAACTTCATAAACACATGGAAATTGAATAGTACCCTACTGAACAATCAATCAATAGGTCACAGATGAAATTAAAGAAGAAACTAAGACAATTTTTTCAGTTGGATAATAATGACAATACAACATACCGGAACCTGTGGGACAAAAAGAAAGCAGTCTTAAGAGGGAAATTTATAGCAGTAAACACCCACATCAGGAAAACAGAGCAAGTGCATATAAACAACTTAATATTGAATCTCAAACTTCTAGAAAAAGAAGAGCAGGCTAAACCAAAAGCTCATACAACGGAGGAAATTATAAAGAGCAGAGCGGAAATTAACATACTAGAGACTAAAAAACCAATACAAAGAATCAATGACTCAAAGAGTTGGTTCTTTGAAAGATTAAATAAAACTGACAAACCCTTAGCCAACCTTATCAAAAAAAAGGAAAGAAAGGACTCAAACCCATGCATTAAGAATGAAAAGGGCAAAATCACAACAGATCCTGCAGAAATAAAGAAAATCATCTATACCTACTTTGAAAAGTGGTATTCTAATAAGATGGAAAATACAGAAGAAATAGACAGATTCCTAGATACATACAAATTACCAAAGCTGAATCAAGAAGATATAAAAATCCTAAATAACCCAATATCAATAAATTAAATTGAAGATGTAATTAAAAACCTATCAACAAAGAAAAGCCCAGGCCCAGATGGATTCACTGCTGAGTTCTACAAGAAAGTTAGTGAAGACCTAATACCACTACTTTTCAAACTCTTTAATGAAATTGAAAGGGAAGCAATACTCCCAAATTCATTCTTGGAAGCAAGCATTACTCTGATTCCAAAACCAGAGAAGGACCCAACCAAGAAAAAAAATTACAGGCCAATTTCCCTAATGAACATTGATGCAAAATCCTCAGTAAGATACTGGCAAACAGACTGCAGCAAATCATCAAAAAGATTGTACACCATGATCAAGTGGGATTCATCCCAGGGATGCAGGGATGGTTCAAAACACACAAATCAATAAATGTAATACACCACATTAACAGAGCCAAGAACAAAAACCATATTATCATCTCAATAGGTGCAGAAAAAGCTTTTGACAAAGTCCAGCATCCATTCATGATAAAAAAAACCTACAGAAAATTGGAATAGATGGTCTTTATCTCAATTTGATAAAGGCCATCTATGACAAACCATCAACCAACATCATACTAAATGGACAAAAACTGAAAGCTTTCACTCTAAAATCAGGAACAAGACAAGGATGTCCACGTCTCCACTTTTTTAACATAGTCCTGGAACCTTTAGCTGTAAATCATCAAAAAGATTGTACACCATGATCAAGTGGGATTCATCCCAGGGATGCAGGGATGGTTCAAAACACACAAATCAATAAATGTAATACACCATATTAACAGAGCCAAGGACAAAAACCATATTATCATCTCAATAGGTGCAGAAAAAGTTTTTGACAAAGTCCAGCATGCATTCATGATAAAAACCTATAGAAAATTGGAATAGATGGTCTTTATCTCAATTTGATAAAGGCCATCTATGACAAACCATCAGCCAACATCATACTTCAGATGACATGATACTCTACGTAGAAGACCCCAAAAACCATACCAAAAGACTTCTAGATTTAATAAGCAAATTCAGTAACATAGCTGATTACAAAGTCAACACTCAAAAATCAATAGCCTTCTTGTACACGAATAACAAACTCACTGAGAGAGAAATCAGGTAAACAATACCTTTTACAATAGCACCCAAAAAATGAAATATCTAGGAATCAATCTAACAAAGGATCTCTACATTGAAAACTACAGTACTCTGAAAGAGGAAATTGAAGAAGATATTAGAAAACGGAGAGATAGCCCACGCTCTTGGGTAGGAAGAAACAATATAGTGAAAATGGCAATACTTTCAAAACTGTTATACAGATTCAATGCAATCCCAATCAAAATTCCAATAGCATATCTCACAGAATTAGAGAAAACAATCCTAAAATTCATCTGAAACCAGAAGAGACCTAGAAGAGCAAAGGCAATCCTGGGCAACAAAGACAAGACAGGGGGCATCACAATTCCTGAATTGAAATTATACTATAAAGCTACTGTGATAAAAACAGTGTGGTACTGGCAAAAAAAATACCCAAAGATCAGTGGAATAGATTAGAAGATCCAGAAACAACTGCAGACACACTAAGCCACCTTATCTTTGAAAAAAGTGCCAAACACATTCACGGGAAGAAAGATAGCCTCTTTAATAAATGGTGCTGTAAAAACTGGCTCTACACATGCTGAAGATTAAAATTGGATCATATCTTTTGCCATGTACTAAGCTAAAATCAGAATCGTTCAAAGATTTTAATGTTGAAACACAGACATTAAATTTGCTGGAAGATAGAGTAGGTAAAACTCTTGAAGACATTGGTGTAGGCCAAGACTTTATGAACAAAACGCAGATTCCACAAGAACTATCACAAAGAATCAACAACTGGGATCTCACCTTACTGAAAAGCTTTTGCACAGCAAGAGAAACCACCAACAGAGTGAAGAGACAACCCACAAAGTGGGAGAAAGTGTTTACCAGCTGTTCCTCAGACAAAGGATTACTATCAAGAACATATAAAGAACTCAAAAAAATCAATTCTCCCAGATTTAAAGACTCAATCCAAAAATGGGCATCTGAAATGAATACACACTTCTCAGATGAAGAAATACAAACAGCAAATAAATATGTGAAAAAATGTTCAACATCACTGATCATTCGAGAGTTGCAAATTAAATCGACACTGAGATTCCACCTCACCCCAGAAAGAATGGCTAGTAACAAGAAATCAACTGGTAATGAGTGCTGGAGGGGCCGTGGGAAAAAGGAACCCTTCTCCACTGTTGGTGGGAAAGCAGACTGGTACAATCACTGTGGAAATCAGTGCAGAGATTCCTCAGGAAACTAAGATTCAAGGTCACATTCAACCTAGCTATTCTCCTTCTGGGTATCTTCCCAAAAGATTTAAAAACATCATACCACAGTGATATATGTGCACCCATGTTTATAGCAGCACAGTTTATATTAACCAGATCTTGGAAACAACCTAAATGCCCATCAGCTGAGGAATGGATAAAAAAGACGTGGTATTTTATACAATGGAGTACTGCTCAGCCATGAAGAATGATAAATTGGATACTTACAGCTAAATGGATGTACCTTGAGAACATACCCATTAGTGAAATAAATAAGACACACATGATGCAAACATCATATTGTTTCATTAGTGTGACAAGCTGAAGGAAAAATCATATGTAGATATGTATGTATATGTATATAAAAATAGTTAAGATAGTTATACTATTGATTTCTCTGAGTTTGCTGAAGAGAAAAATTTGTACTAGTATTGTTCGGACAATTGAATGCACATGTCTTGTGCTCTGGGTGAATGATTTGGGGATGACAGTGCACAATGTATGTACCATTGCTGCCCCCAATTGATGTGCTTTGAAAAAAAATCTTCAGAATTCAAATTGTTGCACTCCAATGACAACAGCAACACTGAGACATATGGTCTCTATGGTCTCCAACTGCAAACTTTTGATTTTTGTGTGTGTGTGGTACTGAGTATTGAACTGAGGGCCTTTATACTGAGCTACATCTCCAGACCTTTCTTACCTTTTTTATTTTGAGACAGAGTCTTACAAAGTTGCTAAACTGCCCAGGTTGGGCTTGAAATTGTGATTTTCTTGCCTCAGTCTCCCAGAGTGCTGGGACCACAAGCATATGCCATCATGCCCAGCGACAAGCTTTAGATCTTAAAATTAAGTGTCTATGACTATTTCATCTTAATTTAATTTCAAGGAATAAAGGGTTATATATTCAAATCCTATTGCAAAAACATACTGAGGGCCTAGTATGTACCAAGTAGAAGGGTTTTACATGTCATAGCTTCAATCTCAAAGGAATGACAATGGCAAATAGGACAGTACCTTGCACATAGATCTGTACTTGCTGACAAGGAAGGATGGCTATCATACTTCTTAGAGGAAAAACTAAAAAGCCAGTTGCATAATAATAGTGTATAATGCCTTGTAAAAGCAATATAAAAAGTCAGAAAAATAATATAAACACATGTATGACTGTACAAAGACAGCTTGGAAAACTGGTTCAAAAAACAGAATCCAACAGTCTGTTCCATTCAAGAAACTCATCTAATCCAAAAAGATACTCGTAGGCAAAAAATCAAAGGATGGAAAATAATATTTCATGCACCAGGACCACTAAAACAAGCAAAGGTAGCAATTTTAATTTCAAACATGGTAAACTTCAAGCTAACACTGACAAAGAAGGTCACTACATACTAGTTAAAGGAACAATCCAATGAGAGGTAATGCTTATAAATATATGTACACCAAATATTGTGCTGGAGCACCAATCTTTATAAAATATATACTGCTCAACATAAAAGATCAAATAAACACTAGAACAGTCATAATTGGGGTGTCTTAACACCTCACCTTTGCAAAGAGATAGATCAACTAAGCAAAAAAATCAATAAAGAAATATCAAGAGCTGCATCACACCCTCAAATGCTTGGACTTAATAGGTATCTGCAGAATATTCCCTCCTACTACAACAGAATATACATTCTTCTCTGCAGCACATGGTACTTTCTCCAAAACAGAAGACACACTAGTCCACGAAACCTGCCTAAATAAACACAAAAGAATCACAATCACCCTACATGTACTATTAGACCACTGTGCAATGAAATTAGAAATCCATTGACAGAATAAACTATGGAAAAAGTAGAACTTGGAAATTAACACACTCCTAAACAACCAATGGTTCACAGAAGAAATTAAGGAAGAAATTTAAAAATTTCTGGAAGTTAATGACAATGCCTGTAAAACTCACTGGAACCTGTGGGACATTATGAAAGTAGTCCTAAGAGGGCAGTTCACTGCAAGCAAAGCTTACATTAAGAAAACAAAGCAAGTCAAATAAATAACCTTATGAGGAACCTTAACACATTTGAGAAACAATAATCTAGGCTCAACCCAAAATTAAGAAGAGAAATCATAAAGATTAGAATAGAAATCAATGAAATTGAGACTAAAAAAGCAACACAAAGAATCAATGAATCAAGGAGCTAGCTCTTCAAAAGAATAAACAAAATAGATAAACCATCAGCCAAATTTACCAGGAGAAAGAGAGGAAAGACTCACATTAATGCAATTAGAAATCAAAAAGGTGAAATCAAAATCCAGAAGACAGTAACTATTATGAAAAATTATATTCCAATATATTAGAAAAGTTTAAAGAAAGGAATAACTTTCTAGACTCATACAAATTACCAAAGCCGATCCAAGAAGATACAAAAATACTGAAAAACCCAATAACAGGCAATAAAATTGAGACACTAATAAAGAACCTATCAACTAAAAAAAAGCTCAGGACCTGATGGGTTCACTACTGAATTCTTCAAAACATTTTAGAGTGTTATAACCGCTATACTCCTCAAGCTCTTCAAAGAAATTGAAAGGGACAGAGTGCTTCCAACTTCATTTATGGAAGCCAGGATCAGTCTGATTCAAAAACTGAATAAAGAGCCAACTAAAACAGAAAACTACAGTCCAATATCCTTAATGAAAATAGATGCAAAAATTCTCAATAAGATATTAGCTAACAGAATGCAGCTCATCAGCAAAAGTTTATACATCATGACCAAGTAGGTTTCATCTGAAAGATGAAAGGATGGTTTGACATACTCAAATCAATAAACATAATACATAACATAAACAGAAGCAAGATCAAAAATCACATGATCATATCAATAGATGCAGAAAAGGCTTTCGAGAAAAATCTAACACTCTTTCATGATAAGAACCCTGAAGAAAATAGGTATAGAAGGACCATACTTGAATTTGATGAAAGCTATTTATGACAAACCAACAGTCAACATCATATTAAAATGGGGGAAAACTGAAAGCATTCCCTTTAAAAGCAGGAAGAAGACAAGGGTGCCCTCTATCACCACTTGTATTCATCAAGCTACTTGAAATATTAAGCAGAACAATCAGGCAAGAGAAAGAAATAAATGAGATACATATATGAAAGAAAGAACTTGCCGGGGATTTACCTCAGTGGCTTAAGCGCCTGTCTGGCAGGCATGAGGTTGTGAGTTCGATCCCCAGTAACCAAAAAAAAAAAAAAAAAAAAAAAAAAAAAAAAAAAAAAAAAAAAAAAAAAAAAAAAAAAAAAAAAAAAAAAAAAAAAAAAAAAAAAAAAAAAAAAAAAAAAGGAAGAACTCAAATTATCATTATTTATAGAAGACATGATACTCTGCATAGGCCTAAAGAATTCCATCAAAAAAATCTCTTAGAATTAATAACCAACCTCAGCAATGTAATAGGATACAAAATCAACACACAACAATCAATAGCATTTGTGTAGACTATACTGAACTAAACAAGTTCAATACCAATACCATTCATGGTAGCATCAAGAAAAATGAAATACCCAGATTTTAACTTAATCAAGGAAGTAAAAGATCTCTATAAAAATGAAAACAAAACTATGGTACTCTGAAAAAAAGGAGATTGAAGAAGACATCAGAAAATGGAAATATGTCCCCTGTTCCTAGATAGGCAGAATACATACTGCCAAAATGACCATACTCCCCAAACTGTTATACAACTCAATGCAATTCCAATCAAAATACCAAAAGCATACTTCACAAACACAGAAAACCAAACAATTCTAAAATACCTATGGAATCCAAAGAGACCTAGAATAGCAAAAGCAATTTTGGGCAACAAGAGCAAAGCAGCAGGCATCACATTACTTGACCTCAAGGTACATTACAAAGCAAAAGTAATAAAAATGGCATGGTACTGGAACAGAAACAGACATGCACATTGATGGAACAGAATAGAGGACACAAAAACATTTCCAGACACATTCGGCTATTTGATTTTTGACAAAGGGGCCAAAAGCATATGTTAGAGGACAGACAGTCTATTCAACAAAGGGTCCTGGGAAAACTGGTATCTTCTTGCATAAGATTGAAACTGGGCCCTGTCACCATGTACCAAACTAAAATCAAAATTGATCAAAGATCTAAACATTAAAACAGACACACTGAATCTACTAGAAGATAAAAGAGGTAAAACACTTGAAGACACAAATGTAGGAAAGGATTTCCTACACAGAACCACAACTGCAGAAGATATAACAGCAAGAATCAACACATGGAAATACATCCGATTAAAAAGCTTCTGCACAGCAAAGGAATCAATTAGTAGAATGAAGATACAACTTACAGAATGGGAAAAAATTCTTCCAGCTATTCCTCAGACAGAGGACTAATATCTATAATATATAAAGAACTCAAAAAAATCAGACCACCTAAAATAAAAGACTGGGCAAGTAAAATGAACAGACACTTCTCAAATCACCAAAAACTATATGAAAAAAATGTTCAACACTCCTGGCCATTAGAAAACCACAAATGGAAACACTAGGATTCCCATCTTACACTAGAGTGTGGCAATTATTACAAAATCAAAAAATAAATGCTAGTGTACCTGCATGAAAAAGGATCCCCACACACACTGTTGGTGGGAAGGTAAACTAGTACAAGTATTATGGAAATTCCTCAAAGAAGTAAAATTATAGTCCATATGACCCAGCAATCCCCCTTCTAGGTATATTCCCCAAAGAGCTAATAACATCATACTACAGAAACACAAACACACACACATATATCTATATCTATAGATATGCATATAGATACAGATACAGATATAGATAGAGCAGCGAAATTCTTAATAGCTAAATCCTGGAAGTAGCCTGTATACTCATCAATGGATGACTGGATAAAGAAAATGTGGTATCTATACACAATGGAATACTAGTTGGCTATAAAAAGGACAAATTTAGGACATTTATAGGAAAAGGAATGTACCTGGAATATATGATGTTGAGTGAAATGAATCAGACACACAAGTTTAAATACAGTGTAGTATCTCTTATTTGAGTAAGGAGAAGTACAAAGACAGAGAACAATAAAGGATGGATAGAAAGAGACACCAGGGGATAGATCTCTTGCAAATGGGAAGGGGTCCAAGAGAATGTGGATGAGAGGGGAGCAGGAGGAGAACAGGAAATAAGTAGAATGAAGGTATGCCATGTATAGAAAGCTAATGACCTCAATGAATGTAAATATTATATGTTATAAACATGAGATAGGCTTAACAATATCAGCAAGAATGAAAATAAGGAAAGGGGATTTAGAAAAGAAGAGAGGGAGGCAGGAAGGAAGGGGAAGGGGATTTAAAAAAGAATCAAGCTGTATTACGTACAGGTACCTACTCCCCAAGATGATAGTAACCTGCCTGTACTGCAAACATGTACTAACAAAAATAATACGAACACATATGACTATGTACATACACATTTATATACAGTCTGAAAAGATATACATCAAATTTTTAACAATATTTCACTAGGAAGTGGATTGGAAGCACAAAGGACTTTCTTTTTTCACTTTGTATGCTTTTTTTTTTCTTTTTGGTTGAGACAGGATCTCGCTGTGTAGTTCAGGCTGGCCTTGAACTCGGGGTGATCCTCCTGCCTTAGATTTCTGAGTGCCAGGATTACAGGCGTGTCCCACTACACACGGCATGTACACTCCTTATTGTTTCAAGTTTTGAATGTTTACAATAAGCATATGCTAATTTTGTATTTTTTAAATTAAAAAGTAGAAACACATAATAACAAGCTATTAAAAGGAAGCAGTTGCAACTCCTGACACAAACTTGTAAAGCAAAAGAGTTTAATGCAACAGCCACCCTCTTCCCACACCAAAGATACCATCTGTCTTCCATCACGGCAAATGCCAAAAGGCGTCTGACCGCATAATTGAATCATGACTGAAATCTGGGAGATTGGGACTTTGAATAACAAAAGGTCACTTGGCAACTGCAGTATTACCTGCATCACAGGTTGCAGGACTTATCTTTAAAACTGTTTTATTGAAACACACAATTATTTATAAACAATAAATGACACTTCTTAAAATAAACTGCACATGTATCAAAAGTATACATTTTAGCCAGGTGTGGTGCTACACACCTACAATCACAGCACTCAGGAAGGCTGAAGCAGGAGGACAGAAAATTCAAGCCTAGCCTGGGCAATTTAGTGATTTAGGTACAGCCTGTTTCAAACTTTTAAAAGGGAAGAGGGATGGGATGTAGCTCAGTGTGAGGCCCTCAATTCACTCCCTAGTGTTGCTAGAAAGAAGTGTACATTTTGGTAAGTTTTGATACGTGTATACACACCTATGAAGCCATCACCATGATCAAGATAGTGAGAACACCCATCATCCTCCCGAATTTCCTTGTGTCCCCCCCCCAGACTTCAGCAACTACTGATCTAAATGCAAAAGCCTTGAGTTATAACTGACTTATTCTGTAACATAATAAAAATAGATATTTCTGGAAAGCATTTATACAATATTAAATATTAACAAATACTTTCTCTAAACCAGAATACGTTCTCAATTTCAAGTTTAGTGTGCCAATCCATATCTAGTTAAAGCTGTATAGGGTCCTACTTTGCTCCTGAAAATAGATTTTAAAAGGTTTATATTTTCCCCATACACAATGTTTTTAACTTTGTTTAAACCAAATAAACATATTCAAACATGCAATCTATTCTAAATCATATACTCTACAGTAGATTATATATTAATCAAAATAAACCTACCAAAACAGATAGAACCACACTAAGTGAGATCAAGTTATTAGGCTATGGCTTAAAAGCAATTCTTCAGAACAATCTAATTTGGCCTCAAATTTTCCCTTTTTTTCCCCCTGCAGTCCTGAGGATCCATCCCAGGGCCTCCCTCATGATAGGAAAGTGCCCCACAACAGAACTACATCCCCAACCCCTCCAATTTTCCTTTTAAGAAGCTTTACTGCTCAGTTGATAATAATGGTAAATTTCCTTTACAATATTCTCATCATTTTCAACAATCATTGTCATATGATTAATTTATTCGACAAAGATTTAAGAGTCTAGTATAGGCCAAGCTCTGATCTCAAAGGATACGGCAATTATGACCCCCTTCATAAATTATCAAAAAGGCAAATTTTAATAGATTTTCAACTATTCTCATATTCAGTTATGTTCTACCATGAACTTCTCAATCTCTCCATCCACATGCACACATCTTTCCTCCAGCCTTATGACTAAAAGCAACACTACCGAAATGATTTATTCTTTAACACCTTTACATAGACCAATGGGAGGTCCTTAAACCTTAAAAATTACAGTTGTTCAATAACGTTTGCACAATACACATTCCAGCAGCATCTTGTATACATAATTTTACTAAAATATTTCACTTAACATGCTCTCAATGCCAGAACATTGCTAGGAGATTCTCAAAGGACATAGCTGCTTTCTCCAGTCATCTGCCCCTTTATATTCCTTGCCTCTATGCCTAGTGGCACAGCTAGCCAAATAACAGTAGAATAAGAGACTAAGGGAAAAGAAAAACAAAGCAGATGTTCTCACAAGCCTAAAACTGTTGCTTTAATCTGTAGTGAAAACTTAATAAATTTTGCACAATGTTCATTCGAAATCACTCCAATACCTTCTTTCACTTAGAACATATTAGAGAGATTCCTCTGACACATATCAGGATTTTAAAAATCAAATTCTCTTTGAAACATAAGAAGTATGTGAATCAAAGTATCCATCAATTCATTTTCACTTGTTCTCTCTCACCATCAAATATTTGCTGTCTGGGTGTTAGCAAGTTCATTTGAATGAGCCATGTTTTGAAAACAGCAGTGGAAAGAAACACGACAATATGCACAACTCAGTGTCCTCTGTTGAAGTAACTCTTTGCCGTCTTTCTTTTTTCTCCAGATTCTTGAGCCTTAAAGTTAGACATTTAAAAAGTATTTTAGATGTCTAAAGTTATATGAACATATTTATAGACGACAGCAGGGCAGTTAACATTCATTTGGGTCAAATCAACTTACCCAATTGCCAATTTTCTGACTAATGCAGAATCTTAGCGAGTCTTGATCAAACAGAAATATTCCACAGTAAGCACCTGCCTGGCAGGCAAGAGGTTGTGAGTTCGATACCTGGTACCAAAAAAATAAAAATAAAAATAAAGAAATATTCCACAGCTCTCCAGTTATATGGGTTTGATCCTGTGTCCCCCCAAGGCTTCATGTAATCTGGACAGGGCTGAGTCTGGCATTCATGATTGGTTTGTTGTCTAGTGCTGGGATTGGCAATGTGAGTCCTGCACCCACCCAGGAGAGCCAACTGTGAGGAAGGCATGTCTTCCTCTCTCGGCAGTTCGCCTTGCTGTTTGGCGGCCACCATGAATGGCAGCCCTGCCACATCACCTTGCCTTGCAGCCAACTGAATATGGGCTAAAACCTCCAAGAATTGTAAGAAATAAACCTTTCCTTTTCTAATTTTGGGCATCAGGTATTTTGTCTCAGCAACGAGTGAAAAGTAACTCAGACAGCAGTAAAGATGCCACTGATGAATGTTCAAGCATTCCAACACATCTTTAAGCCAAACAACATTTTAAAAATTGAGGCTGAGAGGCTGGGAGTTCACTTCAGTGACTTAAGTGCCTGTCTGGCAGGTGTGAGGCTGTGAGTTTGATCCCCAGTGCCGGAAAAAAAAAATTGAGGCTGACCAGATGCTCCAATCTTTGAATAATTTCAAGAACATATTATTAAAACTGAGAGACACTCAATTTTGTAATCATAGAAATATAACCCATATTTTCAAATTAAGATGGTCAGAAAGGGCTTATCGGGGAGTACTGGAGATTTCTGGACAGAAAAGACAAGACTTTTGAAGATCCACAGATACTCAGTAGTAAAAAAATTGCAACAGTGAAATATTAGCATTTTATGAGGGAGAATCTTCTATCATCACTCAAGGAAATTCAGTTGTACAGGAGAGTTTGTGGAATTCTAATCTTGAAATGAAGAAACTGGATTTATGCTAATTCAGCTCTTCAGGCAACTTAATTTCCTGTTTTCTTTTCCCTATGTCAAAATGTCATCCTGAGGTTTCCTTTATGTGATAATGTTATGGAAAGCAAAGTGCTTTGAGTGTTTCTGAGGCTAAGAAAAAATAAATTAACTTTAAAGCAAGGCTTCTGTTTGGTCTTTCAATGTAAAAGCATTTACATAAGTCCATGTTAGTGTGTATAGGCATCAGCCTATGATAGTAAGGAAGGAGTGATTTTAACACTATATGCTGGGCGTGGTGGCGCATGCCTTTAATCCCAGCGCTCGGGAGGTTGAGGCAGGAGGATCGTTGTGAGTTCAAGACCAGCCTGGGCTACAAAGTGAGTTCAAGGCCAGCTCAAACTGCATAGTGAGACCCTGTCTCAAAAAACAGGGCCGGGGATTTAGCTCAATGGTGTACGTGCCTGCCTGGCAGGCACAAAGTTGTGAGTTCAAGCCCCTGTACAAAAACAAAAACAAAAACAAAAAAAAACAACCACCTATATGCCTGTAATCCCAGGCTGAGGCTGGAGGAGTAAAATTCAAGCCAAGCCTGAGCAATTCAATGTCTCAGCAAGACTCTATCGCAAAACAAAACAAAAAATAAATAAAAGGATTTTGATCCCCAGTACCAAAAAAAAAAAAAAAAAGAAAGAAAGAAAGAAAAAAAGAAAAGAAAAGAAAAGAAAAAAAGGGTAAGAGAGTGTAGCTTAGAGTAAAGGCTTTGGGTTCAAACCTCAGGATCTCAAAAACAAGACAAAGCAACAACAAAAAATTATAAGCGCATAGCAGTTGGCAGACCTGTCTGACCAGTCTTTTAGTCTTTTGTCCTTTTGTTGAAAAACACCTCTCCAGACACCTCCAACCAACAATGCTGCTTTATACCTTGGATGAATTTATCATAATGCTACTATAACCGACTCACAGCTTTCTCTTCTTCATATGAAAAAAAAAGGTCACCAGGGAAGGAATGCAGCTGAGTATCTTCCATAGTTTTGCCTCACTCATCAAATAATCAGTGTATTATTTGTGAGTAATGCATATCATGAAGTTACCAGCTCTTTTCTCCAGACTGAAAATACCTGCAAAATTCCTGCCCACTAGTCGCCACCTACAGGGGAAAAACAGTCCTCACATGGAACCGCGCTTGTACTACTGAAAAGTATCTGAAAGCAGCAGTATTTCCCAATCTTTTAAAAATCTCAAGGCGAACTTGTTTGAATACAAGTCCCACAGAATAGGCTATTACCTGATACCTCGTGCTGAAAATTCAATCAAGGGAGGAAAAATCAAAAAGGCCACAATTCACGGGAAACCTTCATCGGGACCACTGTTTTGACATTCTAAGCAGAAAACACTGTCAGAGAGAAAGAGTTACAAAGTCAAAAGTGGAAGAAATTATTTCAAAATACATAAAACAGCTATGTATTTACTGTTTTCAGTATGAGAAGCATGAGAGATTTACACAGTTGTACCTATATACCATCACAATCTGGTTTTTGTAACTGTTTTCTTAATGTTTTTATTTACTAATTGGTATACTCAGCACATTTCTAACTTTTCACGCCAAGAGAAAGCTCCCATAGAAATTGTGTAGACAGAAATTTTATGGAAACTCAATAGAAATTAACCACAGATTTTGGTTAGATATTTCCTCTCTGTTGGGATTTGTTTTCTAATCTTTTTTCTGAAAGAGTACTATTCTTCCCAAAAGAGTATTACTACTACCCTAGACTACTACAAGAAAGAACATTATAAGAAAAAAAATATATATATATCAATCTTTTACAAAACTATTTCCTCCAGCTCCCTGGACAAGATGACAGCTTGGTGGTTGTGGAGACTGCAGACCGCTGTTCCCAGCCTTCTTTGCGGCTGGGCCAGGAGTCCTGACTCCTAGAGTGATGGGGACCCCCGTTGAGCTTTAGGCCCGCAAGAGTGTGGCACTGTATACCCCTGTTTCCCCATCATCTGATGAGTCTGGGCAGACTGGACTACACCTTGGGAGAATCTGCAGAGGTGTTGCTGAAACAGACATATTTCTAGTTATGTGAAGTACCCTGGACACTATTCTCGTACCCCTGACTTGTATTTCAGTAGTAGGCATTTTTTCACTAAGTAGGAAACCACTTTGTTCGAGTCTAGAACTATTTCCAAACTGTAATTGGAGACATCCAAGGACCAGACATCCTTGACCCATCTCTCTAGTTACATCATGAAGTCTGAGAGACATGCGCCTTCATCAAAACAAAGAAAATACCAAGGCTATGATAAAAAGGAATTGGGAATATATATGCAATCATAACAAAGAAAATGCCAAGATCCTGGGAGATAAAAATGTTGATCCCAAATGTGAAGACAGAGAGGAAATATTTGACTTTTCAGTGATATCCTATAATATACTTTCACAAAATTCTTGAAAGATAATTAGCACCCGTAAGACACTGCCAGTGACCAGTATTACCTGGAGTTTTAGGTTTCTCAATATTCAGAAAAAAATTAAACACTTCGATGCAGGTGTACTTTGTCTACAAGAAGTTCAAGATCATTATAGAATAGAAATCAAGCCAAGTTTGGGATCATTGGGTTATCACTGTGAATATAAGATGTGAACGAGAAGGAGCCATGATTGCTGTTCCTTTCGCTCCAAACATTGCAAATTCTCACTTTTATCAGTGAAGCCAGTAGAATTCCACCACTCTGATATCCCTGTCTTGGACAGAGACAATATTGGATTACTTCTATTCTTGCAGTCCCAAATTCCCTATGCTGCCTCTCCTGCAATCTGTGTAGCTAATACACATCTGTTGTATAATCCAAGGTGAGGTGATATTAAGTGGATGTAATTGGCAACACTATTGGCAGAGATTTCCAGTGCTGCTCATCAGAAAGATGGTGGTTTCTGTCCTATTGTTACGTGTGTTGACTTTAATTCTGTTCCTGTTTCTCCATATTTTATAGTTTCATAAAGGAAGGAAAGTCAAATTATTAAGGACTTGCTATAGGAAAGGTATCTGGCCAAGAACAATCTTTACAAAGATAAAGAATTTTACCTATTCCAATTTGGCCCCCAAACTTAGGTACCCCACAGGACTGTGTGTATCAGGTACAGCAGGTCCCAAAAGTAGAAAAGAAAGACGGTAAGTTGACACAAAGACAGCTTGATAAAAGAGTTCCTAGTACCAGCTGAAAAGTTATCTTTGAATTTACGACACCATTTCAGCTTGTCATCTGTTTATTCGCATTACTTTCCTGACCCTGGAATTCTAGAAGTGACCACTCATCATTTCCAGGGTGCCGTAACTGTGGATTATATTTTCTACTCTGCAGAAAAGGAAAACATTGCTGGGCACCCACAAATTGAAGTTGCTTTGATTGGTGGCTTGAAACTTCTAGCTAGAGATAATATGCATGTTTGAGATCTTTTCCTTTTTAATTTAGCTACCACCTGCTTTTAACTCTTTGCTTTACTAGAAAAACAAAGAGAGTCAGAGATTTCAAGGGTTGGGAAAACAGAAGCATCAAGTCATTTGCGCTTTCCATTGGTAAATTATGTAATAAATTATTGTACTCAGAAATTATTGCCTCTGCAGATACTGTCATATCAATGGTCAAGAATAAATTGATATGACTCACCAATACTATCAAATTAGTCTCCTGAAACATTAAAGTCACTTAATCAGGCCATCAGCAGAATTAACATGCTTGATTCCCTTGTGGCCCTACTCACATTGGATCATTATCGTTTTGTGTCTGCTACTACCTTTATTAGTATATTATGGCAGTTCAAAGCAGCTATAATTTACATTGAATTTTATATAGGCTGAGCTCCAGCCAACCTTTTAGTCACATTCAACTATCTCTTCAGTGTGTCCAGTTGAATATTTCACCAGCATCTCAGCTTAACAAGGGCACCAAAGCTCTTAATTTCCATTCCTCAAACCTGTCCCCAGCTCTGACTGGCTCCCTTCCACCCAGTGAATCTCATTTCCATAAATAGGACCATCATTTATCCCAGTGCGCAGGCCCAAAACCTAGCGTTATTCTTTTCTTCCTCTCTGATTCTAATCTTTTGGCAAGTCCTTTTTTGTCAGATTAATCATTTTATTTTATTTTATTTTACTTTCTATTTTTACTAGTACATGTTTGTAGTAATAATGATTAAATTCACCATGGGGAGTTGGTATATGTACATGGAAGTGACCCATCTTAATTCTTTATTCATCCCCTTCCCCTTCGCTTCCTCCATCCCTTGATCCCCTCCCCCTCTGCAAAAGTTCTATCTCCCTGTCTCCTATTGTCTTTTACTTTGCTCTTTATTTATATTTTGGTTTCTCACATAAGATAAACCGTGTGATATTTAAGCTCACATGTCTGATTTATTTCACTTAATATTATGGTCTCAAGGTGCATCCATTATCCTACAAATGACTCAAGTTTATCTTTCTTTATGGCAAAGTAGTACTCCATTGTGTATAAATACCACTTTTTTTATCCATTCGTCTGTTGATGGACATATGGGCCACTTCCATGATTTAGCTATTATGAATTATGCTGCTATAAACATGGATATGCATGTATTACTGTAATATGATGACCTTAACTCCTTTGGAAAGATACCTAGAAGGGGAATAGCCGAGTCAAATAGAATTTCTAGTTTTAGTTTTTGAATTTTTGACTCTACTTTCACCAAACATTCCAAATCCATTTTCATCTGCTGCCATCTCCCAGGTCCAAGCCATCATCATGTCTCACCTGAACTACTGTAAGAGCCTCATAAACTATTCTTCTATCCTTGTCCCTAGAGCGTTCTACTCTATACAATAGCCAAAATGATATTTCAAAGAAACCTTAAGGGGCTGGAAGCATAGCTTAGTGGTAGAGCACTTACCTAGCAAGCCTGAGGCCCTGAGGTCCATCCCCAACACCACCAAAAATATTTTTAAATAAATAAACTCGAGGTCAGACCATCCTTTTTTCAAAACCCTCTAGTGGCTTCCCATCATTCTTTGAATGAAGCTCAAACTGCTTAACCTCAAAATATGACCCCTGCTCTTTCAATTCATTCACCCCTTCTCACCTCCTGCCTTTGTTCTCTCCGCCCAGCCCCACTGGCTTTTTTACTGCCCCCAAAATACTTCTGGATCACCCCTAAGGGCCTTTGCACTTGTGGTTCTCTCTGCTTGAAGAGTTCGCCCCAAGATTATTTATGGCTAGCTCCTTCTCATAGGTTCAGATTTGACTTGAATACCAATGAGATTCCTCACAGAGTTTTTCCTCCCCTCCCCAATCTTTAAGTTCCAGAAGGACAGGAACTGCACCAGTCTACTGCACCAGTAATGCATATACATTGCCATAGCCTAGAACAGTACCTGGAACATGGGAAAAATTTAAGAAGGCTAAATCTTACCTAAAATAGAAACTTTGTTCAACAACTACATTTTAAAGGCATTACTTCCATATTTTAAAATACTAATATTGGCACCTAGAAACCAACAGGGAAATGATAATGCAGACTTGCATGTTCTTTTGGACTCCTAGAGCTACTGAAATGAATCACTGAACACTGAGATAAGTTCAAGTGTACCTACCAAGCACCTGCTCTGTTAGACACTTTGGGGGCCACAGTGATGAATCACCCTCAAAGAACTGAGTCTAGAAAGAGAAAGAAACGGAGACAATTAACTGGAATCTGAGGAAAAAAATCGTGAATATCATGAGAGACACAGGACACCTTGGGTCACAGATAAACAATCATGGCCTTAACATTTTTTCCACATCAAATGAATGTTAGGATTCCTGGGAATATGCTTTGTGGGTTTTAAATGTGCCAGTATCGTTCCCTTCAAGAGTTTTGGCACATACACAGAAACAGTTGTAGTTGTCACAATAACTGGCATAGAGAGGGATGCCACTGCCATCTGGTAAGCAGGGTCCAGAGACGCTAAATGCCCATCAGTTCCCGGACAGACTTGTATACTGAAGATCTCCCCGGCCAGATGCCAACACAGAAGTGGTTTGTACTCGTCCAACTAGAACATACGGAGTTCTTTTGGGGACTTCCAAATTAATATTTTTAACATGCTATTTTTTAGGTAGTCCCTTCCAAGTTGTCCCTATCAAACCATTTTATCATTCTGAACTAGATCCTGTACTCATAAAATACCCAATAGAAAAAAAGCCTGAGCCCAAGTACAGGATGAAGCAGAACAGCAAGCCCCACCAAAATGTCCTCTGGGGCCCCTGGACAGCAGGTTTTCAGTCCCAGGCCAGATGAGTCTGGGAAATGCCAGTCCCTGGCAGCTAGCTCTTCCACAATGATGTCGCAGCATCTCTGTGTGGTATAGTTATTCTCATTTCACAGAGACAGTGAGCCTGACAATTCCCTAATTACATAGTAAGGCGAGAAGCTGATCTTGAATTAGAATCTTCCTGCACAGGGACTCGTTTCCCTTAAGCAAGAGTCCCGAGTCCACACAGCTAAGGAGGTCCTGGGAATGCGGGGCTGGTGCCTGGGTAAAGGGATGCAGAGCATTTGGTCCCCAGCTAAAGAAGTCTGTTTTGCAGGAGAACATAGCCCAGGCCTTCTAGCACTTCAACATAAGCTGGAAATCCTGGTTTTCGAGATCTTATTCTTTTCAATGCTGTCCCCTAATTCAATTTACATTTAAAAATAGTGTGCAGGCTGAAGCATACCCACCTAGGACTGAATTTGACCCAGAGCCTCTAGTTTTCTCCTTCTGCACACTGGACCCAGGACTCTGTTCATCTGCATGTTTCTGGTCCAGTGTCAAGAAGGGTTCAGGAAATTCAAAAACAAAAGTTAAATATACAGACATCTGGGCAAGATTCTCAAGAGAGGAGTACAAAGGCACAGGCTCAGGGACCCAGGTAGGTCATACCAGATGAATAGTACTACTTCTGTCATGTTCTTTGCTCAAGACTTCACAACATCCCCTATTCTGTCTTGTCTTTTCTTTTTTCATAGCAATGGAACCCAGGGCCTCATGCATGTTAGGCAAGCACTCTGCAACTGATACACACCCCCAGCCCAAACATCCCCTATTTCTCATTGCATCAAATCACAAGTTCCCTTTCGGGTTCTCCAAAATACACTCCTCCCCCACCTTCTCCAGCCCTGTATTTCATTATACCCCTGTGTCCATCTCTCTTTCTAGCTGGGTCAGTTCTCCTTGAGTGGATTCCTTCAGCAGACTATCCCCTCCCTACCCTTCAAAGTCTTGCCCACATCTCACCTTTTTTATATGAAACTTTTCTGTGACAGTAAAAAGCAAAAAATACTTTTAAACTTAAGGTCCGATGTTACTCAGATCTAAATTCAAATTCCACCTCTGCCACTGACCAGGCAGGGGGATGTCACTGGGTTTATTACTTAATTCTTTGAACTTTAGAAGGTGATAACTGTGGGTATCCCTTCTCCCAAATGTTTGAAGCTAGAAGTGTTTCAAATCTTGGATTTATGGAATATTTATACAACACATGCAAAGACATATTGAGGATGCGACTCGAGTCTAAATATAAAATTAATTCATGTTTCATAGACATGCCATACTGATTAGCCTGGAGGTAATTATATATGTTATTTTTCATGCACCCATTTGACTGCAACCTGTCGCATGGGGGCAGGTGTGGAATTTTCTATGGATGGTATTGCATCAGTGCTCAAAAAGTTTTGAGTTTTGGATTTCAGAGTTCTGGATTAGAGATGCCTAACACCTAACCCCTAACAGTGCCTACTTCACAGGATTTTTTTCCCTTTCTTCTTTTTTTTCTTACAAGATTGTGATGCATTACATGAAATAATAGTAAAGTATTAAACCGCCATACATACTAAATTAATGTGAGTCTTTATTATTATTATGGCTGCTCGCCAGGAGTTTGGCTCAGCAGCTTAAACACCTGCCTGGCAGGCGCAAGGTTGTGAGTTCGATCCCCAGTGCCACAAAAAAGGAAAAAAAAATCTGAATATATTATGGCTACTCAGTGTTCACTGAATTTTCTTCTCTTCTATAAATGTTGCAGCTTTTATGCTGCTGCTTCTGACCAAAGCTCTGTTAGATTCCATGAAGCCCATGTTTGCTCTGTGCACCAGGTATCAAGCCTGCCTCAGCCCGCACCTCGGCTGCAAAGCTTTTTAAAGTGCAGGAGCAGGTTAGATGTAACATTAAATCCATAGTCTCAAGTGCACAATGAATCAGAGTTGCATAACTCACACCACCACCTCTGAGACAAGTTAACCTAAGTCCCCCTCTCTGGCAAAAGCAACGGTGCGCGCTGGGAAGATAAATATGTAGTTAGTCTCAGTGGTAGAGAGCTGCTACAATGTTTGCAATAGCCCCCCACACACCACCACGTTGTATCCTACATGTTCCTCACCTCCACCTTCCCAGCTCCCGAGTCTCACTTTTCCTTCTGATGCTGGAGAGGACACATAAAGCCAGATAAAGGCCACCATCTTTTCTGTATGTGTCCGGGGAACCTGAACAAACAGTCACACCACAAGTGTGATCTTTTGCTAGGACTAAAGGAAAAGCCTGTGGTCCACTATGGAAACCAAGGTGGCCTCTGCAGCCTCTGGCCCCACAAGGTTACTCCACCTCCAGCCAGCCCCAACCATCCTCTGATGTATGTGGTAGCTGGGATCCCCTGGGCACCAGTGCCCACAGGCTTAGTCCACTTCTCACTTTTCTCTGTGCTAAACAAGAACCAAAGGAACAATACCTTCGTGGGAAGTTACTCTACGCTTCAAGTTACTCCATGCTTTGAGAAGACCCCCCACCCCTGGCAAAGAGCACAGGAAATGTGACTGTCGCAATGCTATACTCTTTAAAAAGCAAATTTTAGGGAGCTGGGGATACAGCTTAGCAGCACAGAGCCTGCCTGGAAAGCACAAGGTTCTGAGTTCGATTCCCGGTACAAAAAAAAAAAAAAGCAAACTTTAAAAAACAGAATTTAAGGGGCCCCGACTATATTATACCAAAGAATGGTTTCCTGCGAATGGAAATTGAGCCCTTCCAATTGTGCCGCCTAAGTTTCAACAGCATGAAGTTAGATCAGAGGCGAGAAGAATCTAGGGCAAAATGGGCATGATCTCTGAGAATGAAAAGGCCAAAAGAAGGAGTGTTCTACGACAAGTCACTCTGCAGTTAGCAGCAATCAAAAGTTCTCCAGTGATGATCGCAAAAACCCCGCAGATCAAATGAAAAGAAGGCACGGGTCCCAGGGACCAAGACTATGATTCCAAGTACGGGGATGGCAGTTTCCCCTACTGTATAGGTTCCCCCACCTCGTTTCTTTCCCTCACCCCTCTGCCCACCAACCCACGCTCTGCACTGAACATTCAGAAAGCCTGTGGGTGACCCTGCTCTCTCGGTCAAATTGGAAACAAATCTTATCTACCCGTGCTACAAACCTCGTGTCTTGAAGTCCCTGAGGACAAGGGCCAGGTCAACAGGAGGGGATGAGATGGGGGTGGGGCGCGAAACCCTGCTAATGATTAATTGGATAAGTGCTGCAAGAGAGAGGGGGGCAGTTAGAGCCAGAGCCATTGGCTTGCTGACCGAGCAACAGAGGGCATCTTCTGCTCTCATTAGCGGGATGTCACTGCCAACCTACCCTAGGGGAATGCCTCCAGTGACCTCCACCCGAGCAGTGGTTAGAGCGCCACCTACAGCGGCGTCAGGGCCGGAGGAAGCGCCGCAGGGTCTAAGGTGAAGGGAGAGGACCCCGGGAAGAGCCTATACGCAGCCCTGGAAAACCTAACTCTGCCGAGGTAGCGGGCGAGAGCCAGATCCCCTGCTCAGTCTGTCCCCAATCCCCACAGAGGGTCCCGCGTGGCCCTGTCTGCGAGGCACCCACAGCTCTGCTAGGCCAGAGCGGCCAGCCGACCAAGATGCAGCGGGCTGTGGCTGCCTTTTCTGCGAGCAGAGCGAAGGACATTTACCGGGAGCCTCAGGAGCCGTTGCGTTTCCACTCTGGGCTCTGCGGTGATAGCGAGACTGCCACCACCATCGCCAGGGACTCCGCCGCCTCCCTCCAGCCGCCACCGTAGCTCCCCGTGACGCTTGCCCGCGAGGCCAGCTGTTGAATGGTTCGCATCCAGCGCACCGAACGCAGAAGCGTCCTCGCCGCATCCAAGTCAGCGACGCAGGCGCGCGCCCCGGTGCCAACGCCCTGTATACCCCTCGCCTCGCTGCGGCCCTGGCGAGCTCGCAGCGGCTGCCTCCCGCTTCCGGGCTGCGGGCAGCGGGCTGCGGGCTCGCCTGCCCGCCCGCTCGCTCCCTCGGTGGGCCCTCGCCAAACCAATTGCCTCCCCTCGCGGGCTCCGCCCCCCTCGCTGCCATCTCTCAACTTGCCCACTGGACCAATAGCAACAATGGACTAATCCCGCCCCCTCGATTTCCCCAGGGCCAATCGCTTTCTCCAGGGGAACCGTTCAAGAAACCCCGCCCCTCTTGTGCAGCATAGCCCGAGCCAAAGCTTATCCCGTTACACTGTTGCTCCTGAGGATTCCGAGGCTCTACACAGGCTAGCCCCTCTCCCCACCCACAAAATTACACCGATTCGGAGGCTGCAACACAGCTGGTCTGCCGACCCACACACAAACTGTTTCCTTAGAAGAAACATGCATTTAAAAAGCAAACAAGAGAGGTATATTTGCCCACCTCATCTCTGAGGCAGGACTGCTGAGAAATGGCCACCCACTCAGACAGATGCTACACATCACAAGGTCAGCACGAACATCGAGGATCAACTGACTTCCCCGCACTGGTGTTGGTCGTCATTGTTTGTTTTTGTTGTTGTTGCTTGTCCCATGTACAGGAGCTCTGCCCTCATAAGCTGGACAATTGCCAAGGCCAGGTGTTCACTGGCTCTGCAGGATGCTGCTTGAGTCCCTGGCTTCCTGGTTTGAGGCCCAGTGACACTGAGCCCCTGGTAACTTCTGCCCCTTGAAGGCCAAACAAAACCAGCCTTGGCCCTCCTCCCGCATCGTGGTCCAAGAATTTGAAAACAATTCTTCTGATTCACTATTCCTTCTGACCCCTTGTTCTCCAAAGACATAAATTCAAGGTCCCTCTTGGAACTGAAGCCATTTCCTATATATCTGTACAAAGTAGAAGCTGAGAACCGTGTCTGTCCTCTTTAACCCTGACCCGAGGGTGCAGTTCCTTCTATACAGAGCAGACCAAGGTAGACACATCCCTTGTCCGGATGACTTTTCAGCTTGAGTTCCCCAACCTAGCATTTGCTTTCTTGATGGCCATCTCACAGAACTGACTCTTGTTAGACTAGCTTTCGGCTCACTCTGGGATATTTCTCACTGTGGCTGCTCTGACAGGGCTGTTTCCTACTGGGTTGTTTGGCATGCGGGGGGGCAGTGATAATTTCACTCTCTACTGTCAAGATCTCTTTGCTGTTTATTTTGTCCTAAAAAGATGTTCACCTCTATTTGCTATCACTGCCTTTGCTCAAACCCTCTTCTTGTTTGCACCCCAACTGCTCCCAATTGGTCACCTTGCCTGCAGGTTTTCACCCTCTTGGCAGCCTTCCCAACACTCCATTCATCCATTTTACACCAGAAGCCAGAGTTGGATCTCAAACACTAATATAACCACGACACCATGTCCTGATTTAAAAGCTCACCCCAGCTTCCAATCCTTTTTGGCTCCCTCCCCTCACCTGCATTGCTTTCAGGATAAAATCAAACCTGTGGCATAGCATATAAAACCCTTGGTGATCTGGTCTTCTCTAGCTAGATTCATTTTTAGCTATTCCACCTCCCATCACAGAGTACCCTTGACACCAGATAAACTGAACTTCCTGTTGTTTCTCAAATGAGCCATGGTCTCAAATGAGACATTCTCATGCTCCTTTTACAGACTAGAACAACCTCCCTACCTCCTATACCTGACCTACAATACACTGATATCTCTTATTCATTCATTGAACAGATGCCATGTACATCCACTACGTGTGAAGTGCTGGGGGCATAAAATGGGTAAGATTTAGAGTCTGCTATTCCCAGGTCTTAAGTATGCAATACATTTTTGTGTTATTTTTCCTGCAATAAATGAACAGAAATATGAAGATTTGATCCCTCCATCAGGTGCTTCCAAATAGGGTGTAATGATCCCATTTCCTATCACACTGCCACATAAATGTCAAAGCACCTAATTGGGGAGTTTTGAGGGAGCTGGGAATCAAGCCAGGGCTTCATACATGCCCTGTAGGTGTGTGTTTTACCACCGACCTACACCCCAACTCAAGGCAGCCTATTAGAATGATTGCTTTGGACTTCAGATTTGTCTAAGTAAACTAAAGGCTGAAGGAATTGAAACTGAGATTTTCTTCCTTGTTGAATATCATTAAATAATATTTAAACTCATTCTATTAAGGTTGGTAATTTGAAGGCTAGTTTATGGCCTTTTCTTTCATATTCATCTCGATTTAAAACAAAACCCAACCTGTCAAATTGCCCTGTGTGTACTCGTGCTTATGTGTGTTGGATTCTTTTTTCTTTTTGTTTTTAATTTTTAAGATCAGTTAAACAATTTGTAGTATGTTAATAGATGTCAGTGTTTTCGGGTCTGAAAAGAAAGAGCATGAAAAGAAGTGTGTATGCTGTAAAAATAAACCAGTTGCAATCATACAATCACAGAATTTCAGTGTCAAAGGGATTTTTAAATTAATTTTGTCCAACCCCACCCTAGATGTTTGAACTACTGTGTGGGAACTTTTTCTATCTACTTATAAAGTTCTTAGTTCCTCTAAAAGTATGCTTTACTGTTACTGTGAAAACATGTGCGTCCACTGCTGTTTGCCACATCTGGAGTAATGTGAGAGGCAGCTGGAATACTTCTCTAGCCATTTGGTGTGAGTTTTTTTTTCCCCTTTCTCCAGTGCTCAATGGGTCTTGAAGACCTCCTCTTTCCAAACGCAAATCCCACATGGAAGAATTACCTGCTAACATTTCCTAGTTATTAGCATTTAGTATAAGGAAAACATATGGCTTCATGGAAAAAAAGAAAATGTAAAGGTACTTGTTTCAAATTGCAGTTTTTAAAACGTTTTCACTTATTTCTCATATTTTGTAGTAACCTGAGCAAATATCTTGATTTCTCTTTTTATAGGGGAGGAAGTGAAAACTCATAGGTTAAACCATTCCTCAGAGTACTTACATTTTAGTTCTGTCAGTAACTTTGGGTAAGTGACTATGCCACTCTAGGACTCAGTTTCTCCATCAATAAAACAAGATGAGATGCTTTGCAAAGATTCTTTCAGCTTTGTCTGTAATTCTGTCACTCTCTCTTGCTGACACTGGGGCATGGGGGCAGAGGTTGTTTTAACAGTGACAAGAAATCATTTTGGCACTAGTGATAAGTTTTTGGGAAGGATAAACTCTGGTAGGATGCCCAAGTAGACAGCATGAGAGCAGTGAACACTGGAAGGAAAAAAATACAAAATCCTAGAAAAGAAGCTCTGAACTCCAAACTCATTACTCCCTAGGTCTCTAATACAACAACTTCGATTCAAATTTTGAACTAAAATTTTCAAGTCACTTAATGATTAAAGAGTCTTCTATGCAAAGAGTGATTAAAGGCTGCTTTGGCAAATTATTTGATCATACTCAGAAAATGATTAACACAATAAATTATACTCTTTTAAAAATCTATTTTACACCTCCTGCTTACTCCATACAATAAAGAAAGGAGATAAGAAACGACAACCTAATGAGTCATTTGGAAGGAACACAACAGGGGTGAGGATGCCTTCTAATAATTTATAGAAGTCCTCAGGCAATATGCTCTTCTCCCCCACTCACTCACTTACTAGGAGAACTGGAGGAGGACTGAGATACAATCAATCTAATGACTTTGTATTTGCTTAAATTTACTAAGAAAAAATCAGGCTTTAATGCCTAATACAAAAGGAATTTACAATACCAGGTGAGGAGTGATGATCTTTAAACTAGTTGCACAAGAAACTGAAAGCTAATCCCTAAAAGCATAAGCCTACTTAATAATCTGCTCTTTTTAGAGAGATTAAAATATATTTAATCTTGGTAATCAGTCAGTAACATACATGTTTAATCACTTTTTTAGTAAGTGGCACTAAGATAATAAATAACACTAACCTACTTCACTGAGTTATTACTAGTATTAATTGATTTTGGGAGGTGGTGGTTCAAGATGGAGTCTCACTGTAGTTCAGTCTGGCCTGGAACTCAGTATGTATCCCAGGCTGGCCTGGAACTCATAGCAATTCTCCTGCCTCAGTCTCTGAGAGCTGGGATTACAGGTAATATACCACCACCCCCAGCTAATTAATCGATTTTAAAGGGTTTCAGAAGTTTTCTAAAGCAGTGGCCTAGGAATCTGGAAACTTTAGTCCTAGCTCTGTCTTTAGTAGCTGTGTGACCTGTTTGTATAACTTCTCTGGGCTCAGTTGCTTCACCTGTAAAATGGAAGATAATTGCGCTAAACAATCTCTATACTTTGGGTCTAACATTCTAAAACTCTAAGACTCACCACCATTGTATATATTTTTAGTATCTTAAAACTGAAGCAATTTGCTTTTGGTTTTCTGGAAATCAGGTTGCAACAAAATTTTTCCCAATGCCCTGCTGCTCCTGGATAGTCACTTACTCATACTGACCCCAACAAAGCTGCCCAAATAGAAACAGAGCACCTAGCCGGGGATGGTGGTGCATGTTTGTGATCCAGCACTCCGGGAAGCTGAAGGAGCACAAGTTCAAGCCCCGCCTGAGCAATTAATTGACTCGATGAGACCCTTTCTCAAAATAAAAACTTTTTTTTTCGCGGCACCAGGGATTGAACTCACAACCTTCCACCTGCCAGAACAGGCACTTAAGCCGCTGAGCCAAACTCCCAGCCCTAGTATTTTGAGGCAGGGTCGCACTATGTAGTTCAGGCCAGCCTAGCTTGTGTTGTAGCCCAAGCCGGCCTTGAACTCACAACGTTTCACCTACCTCAGCCCCCCCCCTCCAGTGGTGGGATTAAAGGCGTGCGTCACCACGCCCGGCAATAAAAACATTTTAAAAGGGCCGAAATTTCAGCTCAGGGAAAAGGCTCTAAGTTCAACCCTCAGAGCCAGGAAAAAAAAAAAAGAAGAGCAACAGGGCATAATGCAATGAAGATATAGAACAAAGGAAAGAATGGACTCTAGACTTCCACATTTGCAAGCAAGTAACCAGAAGCTATGTCTTAGTAATCATGGCTCCTTTCCCTTCTTAGTTACTTTCATTCATTGCTAAGACAAAATACCTAATGCCTAAAATCAGGGAAGAAAAGGCTTATTTCTTACTGTTCTCAAGGATTTCAGTCCATATTCAGCTGGCTCCAAGGGAGCGTGGCGTGGCGGGGCAGCCACTCATGGTGGCCGCCAAACGCAAGGCATACAGTGGAGAGAAAGGAAGACACGCCTTCCTTTCAGTCGGCTCCACCCCTGGACTGGTCCAAAACTCACGTAGCCAATCTCAGCGCTATACAACAAATCAATCACGAATGCCGGACTCAGCCTTGTCCAAATTACATAGACCGTCCCATCATTTTTTCCCCATGCTTTTCTTTCTCAAGAATTGTGTTATTCCACCTCTTCTCTAAAATGAATTAGGGGCCTTATTAGCAGCTCTAGAAACACTATTACCACTTATAAAAGGATTTAAAAAGAGGTTTTTAAACCAGGCGTGGAGGCGCATGCCTTAATCCCAGTACTCGGGAGGTTGAGGTAGGAGGAGCATTGTGAGTTTGAGGCCAGTTTGGGCTAAAACGCGAGCACAAGGCCGGCCTGAGCTACATAGTGCAACCCTGCCCCAAAAAATTAGGGCCGGGAATTTGGCTCAGTGGCTTAAGCGCCTGCCTAGCAGGCGCGAGTTTGTAAGTTCATATCCCTAGTGCCGAAAAAAGAGGTCTTTTTAAAAGAAACTGACATTATGCAGAGAAAACGAGAAGCTGGAAACAATCTCGACTAAAGAAGTAGCTAAAATCTAGGCATGGTGGCACATACCTCAGGAGACTGAGGCAGGAGGATCATTGCAAGTTTGAGACCAGCCTGGGCTACAAAGCGAGCTCAGGACCAGCCTGAACAGTATAGTGAGACCCTGCTGGGAGGAGGGGGGCAATATCCTAAAGACTGGATGGGTATATACCAAAAGGTTCACGGTGTTGACCTCTAGCTGGCTGGCAGTTTCCTCATCACTTTAGCTTTAAAAATAGACTTAAGGCAGACCTGGTGGCACACACTGGTAGTCCCAGCTACGGAGGAGGCTGAGGCAAGAGGATTTAGCAAAAGAAGAATAACCCCTTTTTTCAAATAGTAGTAGTTAAAATGCCAGAATCTGGAATCAGATTGCCTGAGTTTACTCAGTTTCCCATCTATAAAATGGCAACAATAATAAAGGCTCTAACTCAGAATTATTGTCTGATGTAAGACCTTTGAACAGTGGCTGGCACATTGTAGGCACAAAATTAATACCAGCCATTATTTAAAGTGTTAAACACTTATTGTAAATATAATATGTGTGTGTGGCAAAATATCGAACAGTACAGAAGACTTTAAAATGAAAAGTAGAAATATTTTCCCCCTCTTTAACCCCCAGCCTCACCCCTACAAATAACCACTGTTAACAGCTTCTTATGTATCCTGCAAGAATTTTTAAGGGCAAACACAACATCTATCCTCTTTAAACACACACACACACACACACACACAGAGGATCATATGATATGTTTAATTCACAACCTTGCTGGTTCATCTAATGATCTCTCTTGTAGCTCTTTTCACAGTGGAACATCTAGATTTTTGATAAACTAGGGATGGTGGTGCACACTTGTAATCCCAGCACTCTGGAAGGTTGAGGCAGGAGGATTGCAAGTTTGAGCCCAGCCTGTGTACCTCAGCAATTTAGTGAGATCCTGTCTCAAAATAAAAAGGAGTTGGGAATATATCTCAGTGTAAAGGTCCAAAAACTTACAGTAAGTCCTCACACATTTGAGTTGTAAACTTTCACAGACACAATAGACCTCATAGTACAAACACTGGTAGATGTGGACAAATCACAGAAGTAGTTCACATGTCTACTTTAACATTTTAAGATAACTGTAAAAGTTAAAATAATTTATTTACAGTATTTGTGTGTGATTGGTTATTTTATACTTTGTATTGTATATGTATGTCAAAGGTATATAACTCACTTTGTCCAACTTACAAATAAATCCAACTAACATCCCCCCCAAACTTGTAAGTCAGGATCGTACTGTATAATAAAAAAAACATAATATTTACTATCTTAGCTATTTTCATGTGTATAGTAGTGTTAAGTCTATTTATATTGTAGTGCAGCCAATCTGCAGAATTTTTCATCCTGCAGAACTGAAATGCTGTACTCATTAAATAAGTACTCCCCTTTCCCCTCCCCCACACTCTGGCAACTACCATTCTACTTTCTATCTCTAAAAATTTGACAACTGCACAAACCTCTGATAAATAGAATTGTATAGTATTTGTCTTTTTGTGATATGTGTCTTTACCTGAAGTTAATTCTAAAGTACTTGGTAACAGCTTTGGCATTTTTAAGGCCAAATAATATTTCGTTGTATGTATCACATTTTGTGGATCCACTCATCTGACCAAGGATATTTGGTTTGCTTCTCTCTTGGCTATCGTGGGTACTGCTGCAGTGAATGTGGATGTGTAAATATCTTTTAGGTAAGTTGTTTTCAATTATTTGAGATATATACCCAGAGGTGGGATTACAAGACCATAGAGCAGTCCTATTTTTAGTGATCTTAGAAATTTCCATATTATTTTCAAAAGCGATGTCACCATTCTAGAAACCAGCCAAAGTACATGAAAGTTCTAATTTCTCCACATCCTTGCAAGCACCATTTATTTTTTGTTGTTGTTGTTAATTGTTTTGTTTTAATTTTGATAGTAGATATCCCAATCAGTGTGAGGTGATTTGACTTACTCCTTATGTTTAACAGCTACGTAGTGTTTAATGATATGGAAAATCCCCTATCAATGGACAATTTGTTTGAGCCTAGTCTTTAGCTACTTCCAACAATGTGGAATATCCATGCATGGATATCTTTATATACATGTTGGGCAGTTTTTAGCACATAAATTGTTAGGACAAATAGTATATGCATTTTTGCAACTTTTCATTATGAAATAATTTCAGACTTGTAGAAAATTTGCACAAACACCCATATTTTTCCAGTTGTTGACCATTTTCAGACTAATTTATCATTTCCTAACAATATATATACATTTACTTTTTTCTGACCCATTTCGGAATAAATTTTAGTCAGGCTGTTCTTTTGGCCCTAAATATGCCCCCATGTATTTCTCACTACAAATATTTATGCATTAGCACAGTACAAATATTGATAACAAGAAGTTAATATTCCTAAAATTATTAGGTTATGAATTACAAATAAGGCCAATTCTTCAATTATACAAATAATGTCATTTTTGGCAGAAATAAATTTGCAGTGGAAAGGGTGGGCTTATGATTCAGGACACACTTTTCACCTGTCCTATAATCTGAAACAGTTCCTCAGGCTGTCTTTGCCTCTCATAATCATAACTTTTCTTTTTGCAGTACCAGAGATTGAACCCTGGCTTTCACACTGAGCTACATCCCCAACCCTTTTCTTACCTTTGAGTTTAATTTTTAAATTTTTTTATTTTATAAAAACATAAAACAAAATGTCACAATCAAATAACAAGAGAATACCAGTAGTTACTACACAATGTATCAATATCATCAAAGTAATTACTTAGACTACAAGATAAAACCCAATAAGATTCTTATTTAAAAAACCAGATAATAACACAAAACTTTCTATTCATAAACTAAGAAAAATTAGTATAAATAAAACAAATTACCATATATGTTGAAATATCTTTAAACAATGGAATATGTAATTTGGGGAAGTATTTGAACTTCTTCCTACTTCCTATTTGTCTCTCTTCTTTTTTGCTCTTTATTTGCATATATAAGCACAATATATATATGTTTCTTATATAAGACAAACCACATGATATTTGAGCTTCTGTGTCTAATTTTACTTAATAGTATGTTCTTTTGTTATTTAAGAGCAAAAAGACACAGAAAAGAAAAACAAAAAGCAAAAGAGACAAACAAACATCAACAACAAATCCAATACAATAACAGTATAGGTTTATGAAACAAGATGATAGGAATTTGACAATGGTTGTAATATTGCATATTGTTACCTTCAAAAGGGTTGTTTAGATTAATAGATATAGACATGTAAAATTGATCTAATCATATGAGTATTAACTGTTCTTTTGCTATAACTAATACATTTAGTAATATAGTAATTTAAGCTATCTTATGTATACATATATACAACTTGATGTCTTTTTCCTTTTCCCTTCCTTCTTTCCTTCTTTCCCCTATCCCAATTACTTTTGCTCTTTGAGCAGTTTCTTACCCTTACACAGTATTTATTGTAGACTTTGGATCATACATACTTTTTCAGTTTCTTACACTAGGGAGACAATATGGCATTTACACATGTGGGTTTGATTTATATCACTTATGAGTATGGTCTCAAGTCGTGTCCATTTACTTATAAAACTCTCGATGCAATCTTTCTGACAGCTGAGTAGTACTCCATCATATAAAAATATCACATCTTTTTTATCCATTCCTTGATTGATGGGCACTTGGGTTGTTTCCAAGATTTGGCTATTGCAAATTGTGTTGCTATAAACAT
>RJWM01010731.1:0-62564 GCA_004363535.1 Dasyprocta punctata
AGGCACTCATTCTTCAAGTTCAACTCTGGTCATATGTCTTCTCTGTAAATTTTCTGAAACCCTAGAGCCAGGAGCAGTGGCCCTGTCCTCTGAAGTCACCACACTTGTCCCCAGCTCCCTTTTGTGTACTATGGCTATTTGTGAATATGCTTTGCTTTCTTCCTGGGGAGGGAATTGTTTGACTCACCTTTGATTTCCTAGAGAGACAAATGAACGTGCTGCTTTGCTGATTGAATAAAAGACCTTTTAGATATGCTGATTTGTGACTGTCTGAAATAGGGTAAACATTGCAGGACATGACCCGTTATGACATCTAGCTAATAGTATTGCCTCACAGCTTATAAATTTGTTAAAATTTGTTATGATTTGTTAATATTAGTATCAGGAGTACAGTCTATATGCTTAATTTTAGTCATTTTTATTGCAAATTATTTGAAAAATAATTGGTAAAATTCCATTGGTATGATAAAATACAACATAAGAATTAACATTTTAACCATTTTTACATAAGTTCAGTAGGATCAGGTGCATTCAGCTGCTATTCAGGTGTCACTGTCAGCCGTCTTCAGAACTGTGTTTACCTCACAAAATATTCATCCTACACTGTCCGTCTTTCTTTCCAGCTCCAGCCAGCCACCATGATGTGTCTATATAATTTTGACTACTTGGAGTTCTTCATATGAGTAGAGCCTAACAGTGTCTGTCTTTTTTTGTGACTAGCTTATTTCACTTAGCATAGTGTCTTCAAGTTTCATACATGTTGTAGCATGGGTCAGACTTTATTTTTTGAAGGCGGAATAATATTGCATTGTGTGTATATACCACATTTTTCTTATTCATCCATTGATGGGCACTTGGGTTGCTTTTCTCTTTTAGCTGCTGTAAAAATGGGTGTATAAATATATTTTCAAGTCCCTGTTTTTAAGTCTTTTGGGTAAGAAGTATAGTTGCTAAAATAGATGCTAATTTCATGTGTAATTTTTGGAAGAACATCCTTACTGTTTTCCATGATGCTTGTGTCATTTTATGTTGCCACCAGTAATACACAAAGGTTCTGATTTCTCCAAATCTTTGCCAAGAATTCATATTATTTTGTAATAGTCATCTTGATGAGTGTAAAGGTCTGAACTGGTGTTTCATTGTGGTTTCAATGGGTATTTCTTTAATTATGAATGATGCCAAGTATCTTTTCATGGGTTTCTTGTTCATGATTTTATCACTGGAATATTTATTTTAGCTCAACATTGTACAAAACTCCCTCATATGCACCATCTCATGTATTCCCAGTTGCAGATTGGTAAAATAGGCAGTTATAGTATTTTCATTTCATAGATGATGGAAACTGAGCTCTGAGGAGCTGAGTAATTTTTCCAGACTCATGTAGATAGTAAGTGACTGAATTGGTAAACTTGAGTGTTTCTAGCTCAAAGTTCATATGTTTACTCATGCCCCAAGCTATACATTTGAAAACTGTTTGCCTACCTTACGCTATATATTCCAGGACTATTTGGCTGCAGGTAATAGAAGATTTCCCAGAAATTTGTTTTTCTACCTAATAAGCAGTGTGAAGGGATTTGGGTGCTGCCATCATCTCAGTGTACAGCAACATTAGGGCTAACGACTCTGATTCTCAGCTCTTTCTCTTACGACTTTCTAATGGCTTCTTGTCTGCACAATGGCTGTTACACCTCCAGAAATCACATCCCTGATCAGAGACAAAAAAAGAGGAGTAAGGGACAAGCCAGCTGAGCCCATCTTTTCTTAAAATGGAAGTAACATTTCTTAGAAGCCTTAAACAGATTCCTACTGACATTTCAGTGGCTGGAACTTGATCGTATCATGACCCCTCCATAACAGTTCAGCTGGCAAGTAGGTGTCTGACTGCAAGGGGAAAGGGGGCTTGCAACAGCTTTGGGTCAACTAGACAGCAGCCTGACATCATATACATTTCAGAGGAATTCAGGCACTGTTGCTCTACACTTAGAATTCGGAAGCCAAAATGAGGATAATTAAGCACCTCTGCATAATTTTAACTGAGAAAATTTTTACATAAATCCTCCTCAGATCCAGGATGGCATATATAATAATAACAGAAGTACTTGAAGATGGATACAAAGTTTACATAAAATTATTTTGTTGATTGTAAAGGGCTATGTTTGCACTAGGCTAGGATCCTCCTAGGGCATAGGTTGTTTCTGATCATTGCTAACTCCCAGGGCCTTCCTCGAGCTTGGAACATCCTGAGAAAAATAATAAGTGACTACAGAGTGGACTAAAACATCACTTTAATATGCCAGTGGGGGAAATGCTTCCAGGACACCCAGCTTTCCCTGTTGAGGCAGGAAAAAGCTCTCTGTGTATCGATTGAGTGTGAATTAGAGTGATGGATTATCTTTTTGCCCACACATGAATAGAGCCTTTGGTATATTCAATAATAATGCTATAGGTACATTTAAATCAAAATTTAATTTCTAGTGAATACAACTGCTGGCAGAAATCAGTTAACCAGCAGTGCTGTCTCCTTAAGACAGATCACCTGCCAGGTGGCTGTGCTGGGATGTCGAACACAGCTCTGTATGGTAAGATCAGTATCATGTGTTTATCACCCTTCTCAAACATGATTTGCTGTCTGCCTGGGGGGGAATGGTGACTTGCCACTAGGAAATGCTTTTCTGCCTTCCTAGAGACTTAGCTATTCTGGGCTGCATGGAAATACACACACAGGACCTAAACAGAGATGATGAAAGGCACATAGGAGTGAAGAGAGAAAAGCGACAAGTGGAGGTCATAAATCCATTTTGAGAGACAGAACAACTTGAGAAAGTTAGAATCCTCCGTATTTCAGAAACTGAAAGGAGACCAATCTGAGGGAATAGAATGAGTGAACAAGAGAGATGAAGGTTTCTGGAAAGTATAAGACCAGGTCATTACATGCTGGAGATTTGGGTATTAATCCTAAGAGTAAAAGGAAATTACTCAAAGTAGGGAATATCAAGATGAGATGTCCTTTTAAGATGGATCATCCAGTATGTGACTGTCTTGGATGCTGACCATTGGGATGTCATCAGTCCACGTGAGAGCTGGACTGGATGACAGCAGCAGCACAAAGAAAGATGAAAAGAAACAGGAGGGCTTGAGAGAGATTCTGGAGAGAGAATCAATAGGATATTGACTTTTGCTCCAGTGTGGGAGAAGCAGGAAGCAGAAATAGTGAGGACAACTCTAATGAATTTGGTCCTCTGTCTTTGAGAGTGGGGTGGACTAGGCATGAACTTAGAGTATGGAAATCACGTGTGGGCAGCTGATACAACTTGCTGAGTAACCCAAATGCAGCTTATTGGTGGGACATGGGATTTCTGAATTCTGACCCAAGAGGAGGAAGTTGTGAGACTATGCACAGCTCTGGTTCCCTTTGTATTGCTGGTCATCATTCATGGAAGCATCTGTGACCACCAAGTTTGGAATGCACTTGTGTGGGGCAACTTGAGACTCTGCGGAGAACTTGACCCTCATCTGTCTCCTTTCCTTCTCTGTAACCCTAGCACTGCTTAAGTGCTTCTCCCAGAGTGAAAGGATTCAGCCTTGTTTTTATGGGGACCTTGGTGAGATATGTGAGCACAGACCACAATGATTTGGAACCCAAACATCAAAGGATCAAGTAACGTTGGGGAGAAGGGACGTCTCTACTGCAGCACAGAACATAGTTTTGTTTGTTAGTTTGTTTTTTTCTTAAGGCGATGTTGCAGGAGAAAAATTCTAGCATCTCAGTGGGTTAGAAAAACTCTGTTCCTTGGCATTATCAGGGATTTAGGGTATTGAGGAGCCTGCTATCACTAGCATGTGTCTGGCAAATGGGGAAAATGGGCAAATGGGGTCAGCATGGAGAAGTCATAACTGTTCTGTAACCTTTTAAACCGAGAATTGACATACATGATTTCTGCTCACTGTGTTAGTGAGGGTGAGTCTCATGCTTCTACCTAGATGGAAGGGAGTCTGAGAAATTAAGTTCTTGGCTTGTCAGCTGTTTCCCAGAAATACCCCTACTCTATAGAAGGGCAACATGAATCTTTGGTGGGCCACTCGCTCTCTCTGCTGCCCATAGCAGTATTGTATACACCTTCTGGGAATTTCCTTAGGGACTGTATCCTTGGCAGACATGTCAGCCTTCCTGAAGTATTGCTTGGGGAGGACATAGCACTAAGGGGAGCCAGAAAGAGAAGAATTCTTTGTGAGTTCATGTATTCCCTTTCCAGGGACTCCTGGAAATAGTAGGATGAGATTTCTGGAAACGGAAAATCTTATATCATAGTGACTCAGGCTACATGTAGTAAGAATTTCTCAATGTTGTGCTAGGAGAGAGGATCCAACTTCTTTCGGTTACATATCTTTGAAATATGTAGGTTACCATTGTTAGAAATACCTTTTGAAATGTGCTATTGCCTCGACTTTCATTCAGTAATCATAAGCAAATTTCTGATCCGTGCTGAGTCCAGTCCAAAGGGTCCTCCTTGGGTACATGTCTGGCTCTTGATCATAAATATTTGTGTTGTATTTTAATGTGTGAATATGAAATTCTGAATTTTAAATTGGTCATATATTTGTTCAAAAGGAATGTGTCAGTTCTAAGCTGATCTCTCCTGTAAAACTGAGCAACTTGCATTAGGTCACTTTTTGAAGCTCAGTTCAAATAGTCCTTATTTCTTTTACCAATGTTAGTTGACATCCAGGGAGCATTTATATCCGAGTTAGAGCTCCTGAAATGCTCTTCTAATTGGGTGTGCAGAATTCTCATTACCTCTCTCTACATTTGACAGGAAGCAGCCAATCATCTTATAACCAAATAGATTATGGTTGATATGTTAAAAGGTTGTGCTAACTCAAATTATATTTACAATAATAGGCAACTAACACTTGTGGATCACTTAGTATTGGCCAGGAATCTGAATTGAATGTGCATTATAATATAGCTACTGTTGTCATTTTTACTTTTTGGATGCAGAAACAGGGCAGTTTTTTCCAAGGTAGTACTGTACAGATGTGGTCAAAACAGGTTAAGAGCTGGCTGCTGGGCCTGGCAACTGACATCTGAAGAGGCGCTAGGCCACATAAATTGGGGGAGGCTTGACACTTGCTGGTGTCTGGGTATTTGAGCCCCTACCAGTTGAGTGGTTTGATCAGACTCTGATTCTTCAGAGGACAACTTCTTTTTCTTGTTTTCTGAAATGCATCCTTAACAATGTAGAAAGGGAACATGTACCCAAAGGGGCTTAAGGATTTTAGGGTTTAACTTGAAGCATCTGTAGGAGGTGGGAAATGTCTTTGAAATATTTTTTTTAAAAAAAACCTTAAAAAATTATGTGAATTTGTTTTCTGTTCTATTTTATAGCATGACTGACCATAAAAACAACTCCTTTCTAAATTTCCACATAAAATCAATGCTCCAGAAAAGATGTGTTATTAGCAGGTGGCTTGCTGTGTTCCCTGGTAATAGACAGGGACTTGATATGGTAAGTTTGACTGTATGATTTGGTAAACTAGAGGTAATAAATATGTTACCTGTCCAGGAACTGGGTTGCCAGCAGGAAAGACCAAACGGGCTTCAGTTCTTTGCAGGACTGTGTTGTATTGTAATTCACCAGCATTAATAGACTTGCTGTTTGCCTCTACAAATGCACACATACATTTCATTTGTTTTTCTTTTCTTAGATGAATTTGGCAGGAGAATTCCAGGTCATTCTCTTTTTTATTCTTTTTTTTATTCTAAAGAGAAAAAAACACAAAATTTCAAAACAAAGTAATAGGAGAGTAACAGTGGTTAATACATTGCATGCTGTTATCTTTAAATTAGTGACAATACAATGTTTACACATGTGTGCCTGATTTATTTCACTTATGAGTATGATCTTGAGTTGCATCCATTTACCTATAAAAACCTCAAATTTATCCTTTATGGCTGAGTAGTACTCCATTGTCTAAAGAGATCATATCTTTTTTATCCATTCCTCAGTCAATGGGCATTTGGGTTGTTTCCAAGGTCTAGCTATTATAAATTGTGTTGGCGTAAACATGGCTGCACATATATCGCTGTGGTATGATGTTTTTATGTCTTCTGGGAAGATACTCAGAAGGGGATAGCTGGATCGAATGGGACTTCTAATCCTAGTTTTTTGAGGAATCTCCACACTCATTCCCACAGTGGTTTCACTAGTCTACACACCCACCAACAGTGAAGGGTCCCTTTTTCCTCACAGCCCCTCTAGCATGTTATTGGCTGATTTCTTGATGATAGCCACTATTTCTGGGGTGATATGGAATCTCAATGTTTCATTTTGCACCTCTTGAATGACCAGTGATGTTGAACATCTTTTCATATATTTATTTAGTTTAGATTTCTTCATCTGAGAAATGTGTATTCATCTCAGATGCCCATTTTTGGATTGGGTCTTTAAATTTGGAAGGTCTGATTTTTTTGAGTTCTTTATATATTCTTGATAGTAATCCTTTGTCTGAGGAACAGCTGGCATTTTTTCTCACACTGCAGATTGTCTGTTCACTCTGTTGATGGTTTCTCTTGCTGTTCAAAAACTTTTTAACAAGATGAGATTCCAGTTGTTGATTCTTTGTGATAGTTCCTGGGAAATTGGGGTTTTATTCATGAAGTCTTTGCCTACACCAATGTCTTCAAGAGTTTTACCTTTTCTGTCTTCCAGAAAATTTAATGTTTCTATTTTAATATTTAGGTCTTTGATTCATTTTAAATTTAGTTTAGTGCATAGTGAAAGATATGGGTCCAATTTTAATCTTAAGCATGTGCCAAGCCACTTTTTCTAGTACTGTTTATTAAAGAGACTATCTTTCTTCCAGTGAATGTGTTAGGTACCTTTGTCAACGATATCATGGCTGAGTATGTCTGGAGTTGTTTCTGCATCTTCTCATCTGTTCCACTGACTTTTGAGTTTGTTTTTTGGTTAGTACCATGCTGTTTTTATCACAGTAACTTTATAGTATAATTTCAAGTCAGGGATTGTGATGCCCCCGCCTTTCCTTTGTTGCCCAGAATTGTTTTTGCTATTCTAAGCCTCTTCTGGTTCGAAACCATAAACTCTGGTTTCTGAATTTTAGGATTGTTTTCTTTTATTCTGTGAGACATGCTGTTGGAATCTTTTGTGTCTGGCTTCTTTCTCTCAGCATGATCTTTTTGTATTTGTCAGTGTTTTCCTGTGTGTCAGTAATTCTTTTATGTTGCTGACAGGTTTTAGTGTAATTTGTTTATCTGTTTTCCTGTGAATGGACATTTGTTCTATTTCCAGCTTAGGACTATTATGAATAGGAGTGTCATAGATATTCATGTTCAAAGTTTTAAATTTATTTTGAGTAAATAGGAGTGGAAGTGTTGTGTTATATTTACAGATCAGTGAGATTAATTAAAGTTCTATAGATAGCATCATAAATATATTTATGATCATTTAATTTTTTTAAAGAAAAGATACCAAAGTAATTTGCTAGAGGAAGGATAGTCTTTTCAAAAAACAGTGCCGGAACAACCAGATATCTGTATGGAAAACAATGAATCTTGACTAATATATCACAGCATATACAAAACAAACTTTAAGTGAATTACATACCTGAACTTAACATGTAAAACTATCAAACTTCTAGAGGAAAATATTAATTACCTTGGAATAAGCAAAAACAATTTTTAGATAAGATACAAAATACATTATCATACAAGAAAAAAGCAATGAATTTAACTGACATTCAAAATTTATACTCTTTGAAGGGCCTATTAAGAAAATGAAAATACAAGACACTAGCTAGAACAAAATATTTTATGTAATATATGCAAACCAATGTTGATAGCAACAGAATTCATAATAACAAAATCCTAAAAACAGCCTGTATACTCATCAACAAATGATTGAATAAAGAAAATAGGGTATCTATATATTTTGGAATACTACTCTGTTATAAAGTACAAATTTGAGACATTTGTGGGAAAATGAATGCACCTGGAAAATATAATGTCGAGTGAAATAAATCAGACATAAAAATTTGTATACCTTATGGTATCTCTCATCTGAATAAGGCAAAATACAAACTAAGAGAAAAATAAAGGAAGGATAGAACAAGACAAGCGATGGATCTCTTACAAATGGTAAGGAATTCAGAGGACCTAGGGCAAGGAGTAAGGGGAAAAGGATGGGGAAACAGGTAGAGTGAAGATATGCCCTGTACAAGGTCCTATTAACCTTAATTAATGTGGACATTGTATGCTATAAACATGAACTAAGGTTAATACTATCAATAAGAATATAAAGGAGTAAAGGGGAACTAGAGGAGGAGGGAGGGAGAGAGAGGGTAGGGGATAAAACAAGAAATAAACTGTCTTACATACATGTACCAGCTCTGCAATATTCACTGTAGAATGTATATATTGCAACATGTACTAATAAAAAACATTTTATATACACACAGAGATACACATGCAGATATATGTGTGTATATGTGTATCCATATATATGACAGAGACACATCTGGAGTATATAAAGAAATATTATAATGTTATAAAACAATCCAATAAGAAAATAAGCAAAATATCTGAATAAAAATATTACTAAAGGAGACTTGTAGGTAGCCAATGAGTACAGGAAAAGATACTCAAAATTATTAATCAGGGAATTACAAATTTCAACCATATGATATAGCCTCCCCTCTACAATAGTGTTTAGCATTTAAAAAACCAACAATGCTCAATGTTGGTGAGAATACAGAGCACCTGGAATCTGTTGACTATTGCTAAGAGTGTAAAATGGTACACACACTTTGGAATAATGTCTGGCAGTTTCTTATATCATTTTTGGTAGCTTTCTGTTATTTCTCAATGAATTATAGGTTACTTTCTTTAGTTTCATTTATTTACCTGTATTAATAGCTCTTTAATGAAATTAATATGTTTTCCAAGCCCTGAGCATTGTTTTCTTTGAGCAGGATGGTATTTGGCTAAATCAAGGGATGGCTTTTGTTCTGCTTAATTTAAAGAAGACAATGAGTCTATTTTAACAAGAGTTACTATGAATACAATTATTATGAGAAAAATCATGAACAATGTTGATTTTGAGAAATCATTTAGTTACCAGTTCTAGAGCTTTTCATATCTTTGTGCAGATCCATTTAGTATGATACTTCTTCTACCTGAAGATTGTGAGTTAAGGTCTGTTGGTGACAAATTCTTTCACTTTTTATGTGTCTATAAGCATTATTTCAACTTCATTTAGAAAGACTTTTTTTAATTTTAATTTTTTTTTTTTTGCTGGGCATAGAATTTTCAGCTGACTGTTTTCTCTTTTAGTATTTTAGAGCTGTCACTCTTCTGTCTTCTTGTTTGTATTGTTTCTACCAAGAACTTTGTTCCTTTTCTTTTCAGTGTTTCCTTGCATGTAATAAGTATACATTTCCTTTGGCTGCTATTAAGGTTTTCTCTTTACCACTGGTTTTAGCAATTTGATTATGATATGCCATTATATTGTTTTTTTCATCTTTCTTTGCTTAAGGTTCATTGAGATTCTTGGCTCTGTGGGTTTAAAGTTTTTGTATGCTTAGGTTTCAGAGAACTAACAAGGTGACCTGAGAATTTGCAATATTTAGCCATATGTGATTTCTCAGAATTGCCAAGGTGACAGTTAAAAGTATTAGCTAATGTCATTTTATTTAATTGAGCTAGCAGGAAAATGAGTGGATGAAGTTCAGCTAGTTTTTCTCTTCTCCAAAGTTGTAAGTGGCTTGCTGCCTGGCTGTGGCTATGGAAATTGAGGATCTTCATTTTAATTTTGAGTCATCAGAGCAGTTGACCAGTCAGAGATTCCCCATTTGTGGTCTTCTTGCTCAGTGATCATTGGGGTTGAACTTCTGGGATTGGTGAAGAACTCATCTGTACAAAGGGATAACTGCCTGTTCACCGATGATGGGTATCCAGGCAGTTTACACTGTTCCTAACAGTGGAGGAAGAAGGAAAGACCTGGATATTGCCTTGACCCCATGCCTTCACTCTACCCTGGGCCTGAGGATTTCACAGTGAGTCCCTAGCCACTGGTCTTCTAAAGCCACAGGACTTCCTGGCTTGGAGTTCTCCTTCTCATTCATAAATCCTAATTTAATATTAGCCCAGAGGGTCACCAGTAGCACTGACTCCATTTTTCAAGTATCTATGTGCTTTTCAGAGAAAGGGACTGCCTTTTATGATAGGAACCTCAAAATATTTGGGACTTACTTTGTCTGTTTTACCTTCTGTGCTAGTCCAGAATTATTCATGAATTTTTCTTATATTTATATCATGAAATACCTTTTTTGCTTATCTACTTGGAATTTAACTCCCCAAATGGTTTATATCCTCTAGGTAGGACTTAAAAATATCATCCCGTATCTCCTCTTCTGGCTTAGTTATAATTGCACTAGTTGCCAAATTTGAATGCTTTCCTGGTCCTAATTGAGCACTCATTTGTGGATTCAGGCCAAATTCAGAATCAAGGAGTTCTATGATGAACAGGCTTTGATCAGCAAAGGCTCAGTGCATGAAGATAGGATGGAAAATCTTCCTGTTAGTACAGGAGTTGGGGACATACCAGGGATCATTTGTCACTCTGTTTAGTACAAGAATATCAAGCCTTTGAAATTCTAGACCTTAGGGTTGAATTATGAAGTCTTAAAAATGTTTTTTTAATACTGCCCAGGAATATAGAGCACTTATTGTAAGAATTACTGAAAATGTAAATCTCCGGTGTTTGCTTTTCCCACTGATGTAGCTGATAGGGTGGACACATGGTCACATTCCAATTTAATACAATTTCCTTAGTAATAAATCACTATAAGAAGAGTATTTCCAATGTTTTTTTCTAACAGCAAGCGAATGTTTTCCACTTAATGTGGGGAAATGTAACCCGAGCAAGCGTTTCTGTTTCTTCAGGCTTTAAAATCATTAATAAAGATATCTTTACTTTTGAAGGCCAGGGTGGTGAGCAGTCACATTTTTATTATTCTACTGAATAAGTGAATTTACCCAGCACATAAATTAGGAAATACATTTTCTCCCTGCAGCACATGTTGACATTTTCCAGCAGATGGCTTGGCAGAAGGGGAAGCTCTAAAGGTGATTAGTGGCAGAGGGCGAGCATGTCTGGTCACTGTCTCTCACTACCCAGAGACACTGGCCAGCTCTCTCGTCCATCCAGCCAGTGTGCTTGTTGGGAGGGGAAGGCTTTTTAACTGGACACTTTTGTGGTGGGAGGAAAGGGGACAAGAGAGGAAGTAAAATCTGCCTGATCCCTTAAAATTTTTGCTTCTGTGTTTGCATCATTTTATGTTGAACAAAGCACTTTTTGTACATTTTGTTCTTTCCATTAGGAATAATTTTCTAGGCATATTTTGTCTACAGATGATCTTTTGTTGACCCACTAGCTGGGGTACAGGCTGTTTGACTTACAAGTACTCAACTTTTGGTTTGGTTTTTGTTTGAAGGCATGGGGTGAGCTTTAAAAAATAAAAGATACAGGACCAAGTGCAGTGTCTTATCCCCACACAGGGTGAACCCTTGCTTTCAATAAACTAGCTGTTGGTGGGAATAGAGGCTCAGTATAATCAGAATAATCAGGTGTCTGGAGCAGAGATTGCTGGCTGGGGTTGTGAGGGCTGGGATGTGATGGTGGCTCCCTCCAAAGGGCATGGCTTCAACATGTGGCCTGGGTATTGATTGGAGGTCTGTGATTTCTGCTTATGTGGGAGCTCTTTCCAGGTCCTGCATGTAGCCGTGGCCACAGAAAGGCAGGGCAAGACCAGTTGGAAATTACTCAGTAAGTCAGTTATCCTCATTAACCCCATCATCTATCTACTCATTATCAAATATCAATTTGTTAAAACTGTTCAATATCAAAGCCAATTTTGAAGTAAGGAAAGTTAATAAAGTCATGGGTTGTAGTATCTGTAAGGGTCTTTGTTTTGCTTGTCACCAGCAAAGAAAATCAGCGTGTGCATATACATTTCTATATATTGTTTTGATTCTTTGTATTGAATATAGCATAATCCTGAAAAGAAAAACTCAAGATAGACTAAGTGTACTCTTTAGTGAGAAGTGAATTACAGTTATTCAATTAAGATGAATTTACAGAAGAGAAAAAAATTTGAGTTGATGTCCACACTTATAAAATGAATTAATGATAGTTCCTACCCCTTAGGGGATCAACTGAAGTGATTATTGTACAGATGTTCTTGGTGCCATGCCCAAAAATGTTCTCTTAAGATTGCATCAAAATAGAATTTTACTTTATGCGTTGTTTCTAAAAGTACCTGTTTTCCCACTTACTATTAGATATTGGGCAACTTTTTAGGTCAGAATATATGGATCTAGTCAATCAGAGGACCCTATTTTTCCAGTCTTCTGTTGAAGGAAATTTAGGTCCTTTGCTTTCCTACTGTGGTAGAGAACATTATTACACTCTGAAATTACCATGCTGTCTGAAGTAGAGTGCCTCTACCACTGTGGCTGGCCGGGGAAGGGCAATGCCCACCCTTGCTTTGAGTTGTAGGTCCTGCTTGAGACTCCACAGACATTCCTATTATTTTTCTGCCCTGAGGGCTGACTGTCTCTTTGAACCTCAGGGTCCCTGGGTGAATCAAGTTGGTCCTTCCAGTTTGCCTAGGAATGACGTTTGCCAGACAGACATGTAGTACTTCTCTTGTGTCCCTCTCTAAAGTAGTGGTCATCTATCTAGCTATTTTCTAACTTCTAATGTCATGGTGGCAAAGCTGGGGGAATGTCTATCTATACTTAGCCATCTCCCATGAGTTGTTGTTTTCAGGCTGGTCAGCTGTGACATGGAAATCCTAAAAGCTAATTTTTCACTTTAGCCCAACTTCACTAGGGCTGCCAGATGTTTAGTTTGTGCAACACATCCCAGCCTGCAGAAATTAGATGACGATATCAACTCTACATCAGCCCTTTTACAGTGAGGTCCTGGGGCGGAATGGGCCTTCAGGCTGCAAACCTATGTTCTGACAAATTAGAGATTGTTCCTTAGCTGAGAGGGGCCTTGTGGTCCTGGAAAATGATTGTCTGGTGAGTGAAGTAATATGCGAGGTCTCTACTGCATTGGGCTTGTGTACTCCATCTTCATGACGTGTGGTTATTTCTCTCAACTCTTTGTAGTTTGGGTAGATTGTTTATCTTGGAGATCATCTGAGTACAAGGTTCTGGATCACTGGATCCTAGGATATCTTCCTTCCTTCATCCCTTTTTCCCCATGGCTGCTGATAGCCACCCAAATCTTTTTTTTTTTCCTATGTGAGTGAGGGCTGTAAGGAGCTTTGGAAAGCACATTTAACCTTGCTTTTAGGTTCAAATAGAGTTTTTATTTCTGGAGAGGTTGAAAGCTGCAAGTTGAAATGACAATTTGGCACTGTGAGGAGTTGTTGTTATTTATAGCATGGATGGAAGATGTTGTGCTTTGTGGTGCTCCTGTTTGCATAAGTGGAGCCTTCTAATGCCTTGGTTAACTTGACAGGATCCAGTTGTTACTCCTTTCATAGATAATTAAGTGAGGTTCATGAGGGAAGGTGACTGATCCAGAAATGGTAGAGTAGAATGAAGTCCTAATTCTCTTAGATTTGAATTCATAATGTATTCCAGAACATCATCTTGGTTACTTAGAGGGATCATCTTTAAATGCCAGTCCTATCATCACTTTCTTGTCTTTGAAATCTTTTGGGACTCCTTGTCAGCGTCAACCCTTAACAAGCCAAGCAAGGCCCATCATGATTTGACCATGCCTCCCTTTCCATCTCCATTACTGGTGCCCTGCATGTCCCATAGTCTTTCCTCCCAGCCATGGAGTGGATGCTCCATTTTCCCTCTTGTTCTGTGAGCATGCTCTTCTCTTATCCATCCTCTTGATATGAACAAACATAGCCTATCCTCCAGGTCTTGGGTCAGGGCAGCCTTTGTTTGGAAGCCTTGGCTTATTCTGGTCTCAGTTGAATGCGTGTTCCAGCAGCTCGCACAGCACCCTCTCCCCTATGGTGCAGTGGCCTGTGTCTGTGTCTATTGCTGGGGCTGTGAGGGCAGGGATAGCAACCGTCTTTAGTAGGGCCCAGTGTGTGTCTTGCTTATCAGAAGATGCCAGCAGAAGACCTGGCTGAGGTCCATGCTGCCACTAGCACTGAGAATCATGGGAATTTGTGACTTGATTCTGGGTTTTATTCAAAGCTGTGTGCTAGGAGATATGCTTGTCTGAGATACCAAAATTGATGTGCTCATCTGTAAGGCTTGGTGTTCTTCTCAGGATGGCATTTTCTTTCTTTCCACCTCATGCACTCTCTCCCTTCTCCTCCTCCGTTGCTGCCTTCCTCTCCATCTGGACCTCCTAGGAGAAAGCAGCCCTTACTGCATGGGACGCCTCTGTGCCTCAGGTGGTACCTGTGAGAGGGCTTCATGGCATACTCTACTCTTCCCTGGAGCTTCTGCTTAGAAAGTTTGAGCCCTGTAGTCCATGACTACCTCACATGCCTGCTCCTTGTGATGTGCCTGCCTCTTGTGACACACCCTAGGCAAACACAGCCCTGCAGAGTGGGACGGAACCTCTATTTAATGCTTGTTGACTCCATTAAAATTTAGAGACATCTTCTGAGCCAGTTATCCAGTAGGCACAAAACAGAACTTGTTAGGAACAGCGAAGCTACTAATAAAAGCCAGCAGCGGTGATCCCTGCAGCCACCACAGCGGTTGACACCAAGCTCTCTTTTGCCTCTTTCTGCAGCCAGCCTGCTGGGAACATCTTTAAAAGGCCCTGTTGTCATGATAAATCTACCCAGCCATCAATTCCCAATGGCTGGTTCCCCTAACATCTTGATCATTTCTTAAAATTAATTATTACCAGGAACAAGTCAAATGATACCTGGAAAAGATCTTTTTAAACACTCACAAGTGCACTGGTGGAGTTCCCAGATAAGGGAAAACATATCAGCTGGAAGATGTAATAAACCAGCAGAGCACCTTGATTAAGTGCCTGCAAATGCTGAATATCAGAAGCGTGAGAATAAGGATCTAAAGCAGAAGACTTGAAAAGATAATAAGGTCTGTAATAGGATGATTTGGGCTTTGGTGGAGTTGAGGGTAGAAGTAAAGTTTTCCAGGAATGCAAGAGCAACTGGGGCCCAGGCCAGCTGTGTGGTAGCACCGGGCGTGGCTCATGCTGCTCCATTTGCAGAGAACATTGGCTTGCCTTGGTGTTTCTTTTTCCCACCCCAGTCCTTAGCCCTGACTTGAAATACATAGAATACTTGGTAAATGCTAAACTGAGCTCAACTGAATTTCTTTTTTTTTTTTTTCAACAACAAAAAAACGACATATATAGTAAAAACAACAAGCAAAGGAGACAAGCAAACAACTAGCGTAAATACACAACATTGCAGATTTACAAAACCGGAAGATAGAAGCTTGACGATGGTTGCAATTTGCGCATCGTTATCTTTAAAATGGTTTCTTACATTAACAGATATAGACATACAAGATTGATCCAATCATATGAGTATTAATTGTTCCCTCTCAATAACGAATACATTGAGCAGTGTTCTTTTTAGTTATCTTACATATACACATATAAAGGTTTATATCCCCTCCTCTTCCCTTTTCCCTTTCCGCCCATTCCCCTCCCAATTGTCTTTGCTCTTTGAGCTGTTCTCTACCCTTCCACAGTACTGAATTTCTACTTAACCATAAATTCCCCAAGGGCCAGATGTCTGGTTTGCTTAGCACTTCCTACCGAGCTATGCCCTTAATAGTTGTTCAGTGATGGAATGGAGTATTTGTATATATATCTTTTAACCTAATAGAAGCATCAAAATATAAAATAAAACTAACTGAACCAACCTAGTAATTGTGACCATTACAGCTGATCTTCAATGAGCAGTGGCTGCTTTTTGTGTTTTTTTCCCATGGAGTATTCATCATCTGCTAAGTGCTGTGACTTCACTGTGTGTGGAAGTACTGATAAGGTTAATTTCATTTAACTCTTATAACCTGTGAGTTGGTATAATTATCCCATTTCACAGAATGAGAAGCAGAAGGTTACAGAGCTAGCATGTGGCAGATGTGGATTGTGAGCCCTAGCTGTGATTCTAGATCCTGTCTCCTGACTTGGGAGGCAAACTGTGTCCTTCAGATTTCCTTTCCACCCAGTCCCGTGGGGAGCTTCCCTTTCCATGAGCACACTGGCCATGGATCTGGCTTTTCCCAAACCATAGCTTTTGTTCACCCACCTGCCTAGGGTTATAGAGGAAATAACAGGGATTGCAGTAGGCTTTTAGTGTTACCTTCTTCAGTTTTTTTTTTAAATTTAATTTTATTCTTTTTAACACCCAACACCCTTTATTTATTTATTTGTTTATTTATTTATTTTGTGTGTGTGTGTGGCTTTTTTTTATTTAAGTGAAAATGGACACAGAAAAGAGAAACAAAAAGCAAAAGAGACAAACAAACAACAACAACAAATCTGATACGATAACATTATAGGTTTACAAAATGAGATGATTGGAATTTGACAGTAGTTGTAATATTGCATATCATTACCTTCAAAGGGGTTGTTCAGATTAATAGATATAGACATGTAAAATTGATCTAATCATACGAGTATTAACTGTTCTTTTTCAATAGCTAATGCATTTAGTAATATAGTCATTTTAACTATCTTATGTATGCCTATTTATAAATTTATGTCAATAAAGCCAAACAAAATAAAGTGGATTAAAGTGAATGAGAACAAAACAATGCAAGTGATATAGGACTTCAAAGCAAGCTAATAAGAAACCAACAATGGTTACCATAATATATCTTGTTATCTTCAAAATAGCTGCCCATACTATCAGACATAATAAAATCAAACAAAACAAGACAGAATAAAACCAAGCCAAATAAAACAATGAAAATTGTACAGGAATTCAAAACAAGATAATGAAAAATTAACAATGGCTACCATCTTCCCTTTTTAGATGTTTCCTCCCCTTTCACTTTCATAATATCTATTGCTTATTTTGGATCCCACTGACTCTTCCAAGTTTTTTTGTGCTAAGGAGATAACATGATGTTCATTCATATGAGGCTGAATCTTTTCATCTGTGAGCATGATCTCAAGTTGCATCCATTTTCCTACAAGGGTCTTAAGATTGTCCTTCTTTATAACTGAGTAGCTTTCCATTGTATAAAAATACCTTGTCTTTCTTATCCATTCTGTGGTTGATGGGCAGGCTACTCCTGCTTTTTTTCTGGTTTCCTGTCTCAGGCAACATTGTTTTCTCTCCTTTGACTTTTAGCCTATGAATTTGCTTTCAGGTTAAATGTGTTTCTTGTATACAGCATATTGATGGATCTTATTTCTTGATCCACTCTTATAGTTTCTTTTTATTGATGAATTGAGGCCATCTACATTAATGGTTATAACCAGCATGCATTGGTTTGTCTCTGCCATGCTATCCTCCTGCTATTGGATTCCCACTTTTTCACTCTGTTCAATTACCTGCCCTGTTCAGCAGTCATCCTTTGCTGCTGTTCCTGGAACCATGGTCAAATTTATCTCTCTCTAGAATACCCTTCAGCAATTTTTGTAGGGTTGGTTTGGTGGTCATGAATTCCTTCAGTTGTTCTTTATCATGGAAGTACTTTATTTCTCCATTAGTTTTGAAAGATAGTTTTTCAGTGTACATGAATCTGGGTTGGAAGTTGTTTTCTTTCAGGACTTGAAACACTTTACTTCAAGCTTTTCTTGACTTGATGTTTTGTGTTGTGAAGTTGGCCATGACTCTAATGAGTTTTCCTTTATAGGTGATCTGTTTCTTTTCTCTAACAGCCTTTAATATCCTGTTCTTGTGCTGAATTTTTGGGATCTTAATTATTATGTGTCCAGGTGTAGATTTATTTTTGTTATGGCTAGTTGGAGTCCTATGTGCCTCATTTATCTGTATGTCAGGTCCTTTTCCCATGTTTGGGAATTTTTCTGCTATTAATTCTCTAAAAAGTCTTTTTACATCATTTGTGTTGACCTCTGCTTTTTTACTGACCACTGTCAGTCTTAAATTATTTTTCTTTTCATCATCTTGCAGCCATTGTATTGTTACTTTCTGGTTCCTTGCTTTTTTCTATTTACAAAAAAATCTACAAAAAAACAATAAAACAGACAGGCAGGTTTAGCGAGGTCATGGTACAATGTTACAAAGCCATATACAGAAATCTACTGTTGGCCTATATATGCAAGCAATGAACAATTCAAAAGTAAAATTGTAAAGGCACAAGTTACAACATCACAAAAAAGCTTAAAGTAACATTACTGTATAAATCTACCATAATACTTTCATTATCTGCATCCTAAAAACTATAAAAAGTGATCAGAAGTACTCAAATACAACCTAAATAAACGAAGAGAGACTATGTATGTGAATTGGACAAATATCAAAACATTTATTCTCCCTAAACTTACCTATAGATTCACTTCAATATCTATCAAAATCTCAGCAAATTCTTTTTTCTTTATCTTAACTATTTTCTATATACATAAACATATACATAGTTTTTCCTTCAGTTTGTCACACAAGTGCAATGATATGATGCTTACATATGTGTGACTTATTTATTTCACTCATAAGTATATTCTTAAGGCACATCCATTTAAGTATGAAGGTGTCTAGCCTATCGTTTTTTATAGCTGAGTAGTATTCCATTATATAGAAATACCACATCTTTTTTGTCCATTCCTTAGTCGATGGGCATTTAGGTTGTTTCCAAGATCTGGATATTATGAACTACACTGCTATTCCTTGTTATTTTAAGAGATTATTCCTTTCATGATTGCTAGCTGCCATCCTGTCTTCAAGGTCTGAAAGTCTAGCTTCAGTTTCTTTCAAGCGGTTTTGCCATCTTTCCATGGAATTTTTAATTTCCTGAATATCTCTTTGAATCTGTTTCATGCATTGTAATTCCTTCCTATATTGTTCATTCAAGGTTTCCATCCTTTTACTATGCTCTTCTTTTTGTTATCTGTCTTCTTTGGATATGCTCAGCAATTCTTTCATTATGTTTGTGATTTTTTTCTTTTACTTGAGATATTATTTTTGTTCTGATTACTTTTACAGCCTCATGAAGTTGTTCTTTTACTTCAGTTGCTATCCTTTCAGAAATTTCAGGTGTGTAACTTCCAATTTATTTCATGTCTGTATCTCCAGATTTGTTCTGTGTGGGCTGGAGGTCTGAGATTGCTTACTGCTCCTTCTCCTGATATTTTCCTGAGTTTCTCCCAACAAGCTGGTTGTGGGTTCCCAGGTGATTCCCACATTGGCTGCTCCTGTGTGGTGTTGAGGAATGGGCCAGGCACCTGGGTTTCTCTGAATCCAGGTTCCCGGGGAGGCAGTGGAGTGTAGTGCAGGCTTCTCCAGACCTGGGCGGCTACACCGAGGCTTTCCCGATGGCCGTGGGTGGCAGGGCTGCTTCTTCTGTTGACCTGTGTGGCTACACTGGGACTCCTCATGGCAGTAGGTGCACAGGGTCAAGTCTGACTGTTTCACCTAACCCATGGTTGCTGCTCACAGTAAGCAAGTGTCCTGATCCTTTCTTCAGGTTTTAATGGAGAAGAAGAAATCCTCATGGAGGATAGGGAGGTTGTGAGGGGCCACGGCTGGTATTTTCAGGATGGAGTGAGGGGTGGGTTGAAGATTAAATAGGGCCCTGGCAATGTCCTAACTTTCCTCGGGCTCAGCAGTTCCTCCTCAGGAGGCCAGAGAACTGTATTCTGAGGTTTGGGAAGAAGATGGGAGTGACTTCATGGAATATAAATTGTACATGACTATCCTCTTTTCCACTCAATGAGGAAGGTGATATTGTCCTATTTTTTAATTAAGGAAGCTGAGGCTTGGAAATGATAAGATAATTAACCACAGCTAGCATGAGACAAAATTGAAATGCCGCTAGTCTGTCTTGGCAGGAGTCTACATTCTTTCTTTAACCTCTTTCTCGGCTTTCCAGGAGAGTCAGTTCTTGGTAGAGGCTGGTATCCTTTGTCATGACACAAAATATTTCTGAACATATGCAAAGTATGAGTGACCTTAAAAAGTTACACAGTGCACAAAATACAGCAAATGGGGTCCATGGAGGGTAACTTCTTTCTATTTTGGTCACAACTAGGAGCTTAAGGTTCTTCCTTATTCCCTTAACTTTTACTGCAGGACAGGTTGTGGTCAAAGACTAAGCTAAGACTGATATTTGAAAGGAGGAAGAGGAGTTCTGTGCTGTGTTTCAAGGTTAAGAGCACTTAGGGAACACTGCATTGTAGAGATGGAGCTTACTAAGTGGTCACAGCACTTTGACCGGTCTCTTCTCTTCTTCAGCATAGTTGGCAGTGGATCATGGTTGAGCCCATGTGAAAGGAAAGCCACATAACCATCATGTATCTGTCCTCCCAGCCCACACAATGGTTTTCAATTGTCACACACACTACTCACTCATGGTGGAGCTGGGGGAGACCCGGCAGCCTGTGCCTGCTATAATTCATGGGGAGTGCTGGGGACACAGCACCAAGTTACACAGTTAGGGCCTTTGTCCTCATGGGCTTTTTGGTCAAGTAGATCAAACTGACAGACAACAAGCCAGAAAACAAATAAATCATCTATTTCTAGATAGTGGTAAGTGCTATGAAGGACATAAATCACACCACAGTGAAATAACCTGCCAGAGAGATGAAATAGCATCTGCAAATACTTGTGGGTGGTTCAGAGGTTGTTGGCCTGTGGCAGGGGCTGCATAGGGACCCATGTAGCTGGAGCCAGTGAGTCAGGAGGGACTATGGTGCCTTGTACCTCAACAGCAGGATTTTGGACGTCATTAAGGACCACTGAACCTGGGAGAATGTGACCTGATAGAAGTTTCTGATGTTTTCTGGCTCTGTGACTCTATTTTCTATGAGCTGGTCAGTATACAATGGTATGTGCCTTCACACAGTGCAGAGGGACTTGGGATTCAGTTTTGTGTCTGGGGAAAATGAGGTCCTTTGTATTAACCTGGGAGATTGGTGCTGTCTGTGTGGTGTAGCCTGAATCACAGGTGTTTTTCATTGGGGTCTGGACTCAAGAAAGTGGTATTTAATGTTTTGGTGGTATTTTCTACAGGAACCTCGTGAGGGGTGGGGATGTGCATAGCCAGGATACAAGCCTCCCTGGGGACCGATCTAATGTTACTATTCATTTTTTATCTAATCACTACTTTTCCTTGCCAGGTATACCCAGCTAGTAATTGCAGGAACCTCGTTGTCCTGTGTCCTGAGCAGGAATAGTTTTTATATAACATCCTGACCTCTGGGTGAAGCCTCTCAGTGCTTCCCTTTCTCTGTCTTGTGTCTCTTCCCAAGTTTGTCCCCAATTGTGAAATGTAGCTTTATGTAAAAATATCACAGTGTTGTCACCTTTTCTTAGAGAAAGAAGATCAATTGCTCTAAAATTGTTCATTCCGCTCAGACAGCAGCTGGTTCACAGTGACGGCTATGGAATTGAAATAAAGATCTTATATCTGTTTTTCCACATCATAAAATTATATCCTGCTCCTGTATATATTACACTGGTATAATGAAGCTGTTAATTCTCCCTGAGTTTATTTCAGCCACGTTTTAGCCATATCCCAGGATATTGTTAATATATCATAGTGGTTAAGGGCAAGAGCTCAATTCAAGACCTAACTCTGCCATTTATTAGATTTTGACCTTAGGCAAATTTCTTTCTTCTGTAAGCATCAGGGTCCTCAATATAAAATGGATATAACAGCAGAAGCTAATGAGAGCTAACCTTCACATACAGACTATTGAAGCACTTCATTTATTCCTCTTAAAAATCCTGCATGACTAGTACTGTTTATTCTTCCCATTTTACAGATGTGAACACCAGGGCACAGTAACCCAAGGCCATTGGCCAGGAAAGTAGAAGAGCTGGGATCTGAAGACAGATTTGTGCTCTCAGCATCCAACTAAACTTATTTATAGAACCTTTTTCTGAGGTTGCCAGGAGACTTAAATAGAAAAATGTGTGCCTGGCATGTAGACAGTGCCCTTCTCTACTGTCTTCCTTAGATTTTCAGAAGCCTCCTGAGAAGCAGGGTGGAAGCTTTGAATCCATACAGGCTCTCTGCTGATGGTGACAGCCCTCGGCACCCGGTGGTGAAGATGCTGAGCCATTAGGTATTGATGAAGCAAAGCTGCCTGAGAGTGGGGTTCTGCCTCCTGCCCCAGGCCATTGCCTTAGTGTCGAGGATGTGTGTCAGCCCTTGCTGGGATGCTTCCTTGTTGCATGCACCTCAATCCCAGCATTAGTATTTTCCTTTGAGTGACTTTGGTGGTACAGGGTTTGGTACCATCATCAAGCACCGGTGCCAGCACTGCTTTCACGTGTCACTAGGTGTGACTGTCCTGGCACGAGGCCACCTTCAGCAGCAGGCTTGGCCCTTGGGCTGCAAACTTGTGTGGGTGGTGAGTCTGCTCTGTAGAACTTTGTCTCCTCGAGAGGGAAGTATGTGTCTTCTCATTTCCTCTCTCAGCATTGAGAGCATCCTTCAGTCAGATGGTGACAAGAGTCTGGACAGCAGCAACTTCCCTGGGGACATAGGAGTCAGAGGTGACAGAAGAAGGTCACTGCCTGCTCATAAGGTCTTCTATTTTCTGTTTCTTCTCAGGTGGCTGGGCTGGATTCATGAGCAGGCTAGAGCTAAGGACTTGGCTGTTTCAGGAAGCCTGTGGGATGATTCAGTGTGCTGGGTTCGGGTTCCCATATTCACGGTGGGGCTGCACACTTGATCCAAACACAGCAGGGCACTTTGACCCTTGCTTTGTTTTCTGACTGCAAGTGAAGCCATATCCTCTGAAGTTAGGAATTTAAATATTTGGCTAGTTTAGGAATAGGAATGAACAAGCTTGCTCTTTTTCTTGCTCTCTCCTGTTTGAATTTTGTTAGTGGGCTTGTGCCTCTTGGTCCATCTTAATCTGGAACCTCAGAATGATCTGAAAAAATGATACAAGAAGAGCCTCCCTTGGGCCCTGGGAATCAGGGTTGTTGTCTGACTGATTCATGGCTAGAGAGGTAGGACTGGAGGGCAGGTGTCTCCAGTTGACACTGGACCCTGGGCTTCCCCCAGGAGGACCCTCTGGAGAAAGGGCCACCATCCTTGCCTACCACCTCCCACCTCTGGCCCTTGCCTTGGGAATTGTATGTTGGACTGTCTGCTACCAGTGACTGAACAACTTGCAGTTTAACTGATTTATGGGGCTAAGATAAGCTCATTATGCAAGTTGTCAGTAATTATATGAATTAATGAAGGGATGTCCCTGTTTCTTCCATTGGATGCTTGCAAAATCATTTCAGGTTGATTTCCCTTTCTTGACCTAAACAGTGATAAATTTAGATGTGAGACTTTTTTAGTTCAAGATAACTTGTGATCATCCTTCCCTTTGTAATAGGCTTGTCTTAGATGTGGGGTCTGAGGGAATTTGCTAGCACCATGGATGGCCAAATCTTCCCTGTATCTTTGACATAATTCTGTTGTCTTTATTTTCCTAATTGTTAAATATTAATTGGGAAGAACCTCAGCTTGCTGGCTTCTCTAAGAAATGTTTGCTGCCTTGGTGTCCAGACTCAAGTGAGCAGTAGAGTGGTTCTTGAAGATAAAAGTCACCAGCACCCAGAAGTATGACTTTGGTGGGAGTGCTGATCGTGTGTGACTCTTCCTATATTAGCAGGTCAGGTTTTCAGTGACTAAGAAGACTAACAATACAAGAGCAGCAGAGGTGATAAGCCCACAGGTTAAATCTGGCTTTGAGATGTGTTTTATTTGGCCTATAGAATATATTGAAAAATATATTTTGCATCTGTCGTTGACATTAAAAATTAGCAAATACAAAAACTCATGCCTGTGAATTTCTTATTTCTCTGAAATGATCCCATGGTCCCTAGAGAGACAAACTGTCATTGCTGGGAGTGGCTGCCCCTTTGTGGTCCAGCTTTTGCTTGCACCTGCTCTGCTTTGCTTTTTCAAGGTATCATTTGGGCCTGCTGTGGCATTTGAACTTGGCATGCCAGGGCCAGACTTGTGAGTGGAAGTGTGCTCAGTGACTTATGCTTCCCCACTCTATGAGGCCCAGTCTTGCTCAGGTGAAGTTCTGTCATCTGGTTTACTGCAGATCTCCCAACAGGTCCTCTGGCTTCTACCTCTGTCTTTATGGCTCCCCCGTTGCTGTTTATACTCAGTGCACCAATCAAGTTAGTTCTTTTAAAACATGCTGTGGCATATCACTCCTCTGCTCACAACCTTACTGTGTCTCAGAGGAAAAGCCAAAGCACTCATGCTGTCCCCAGGGCTATCAGGATTGGGCCTTTTGTTGCTTCTCCAAGCTGGTCTCCTTCTCACTCTATTCCAGCCATGCTTGCCCTCTTGCTGTTCTTTGAACCTGGCAGCCCTTCGGGCCTTTACGCTGTGTAGTAGACTAATGTGGCAGCGTGTGTGTTAATCAGAGCAAAGAGGAAATGGACAGGAGTGCAGTGGCTCCAGCTCTGCAGTTGTCGAGCCGTGTAACCTAAGGCATACTTTGGACTTTAGCGTTATTATCCATGAGGCGAACCTATCACTTAGAGAGTCCGCCAGGTCCTCCGCAGCTCTGTAATGCTGCTGATCAATATTTCTAACAAGGTCCTGATCTGTGTGCGCTGTATCCCACAGGAGGAAAGCCTCCAAGAGAATTATTGGTACCTCTTGCCTGCATTATATGATTCACAGCTGTTCTCTAAATCTGAGTCAATGATATTAAAAATACACTTTTGCCGACTTTTCAGATTTCCAGTAAAAATTTCCTTTTGGGTGCAAATGCTTCCCCCCCAATTCAATGATATGCAACATGATTCCAAAGTGTTCAAAATGCTGCCTTAGCCTCAATATTATCTTCTTTCTTACAGAGACTGGGAGTAGGGTAAAGTCTGACCCTTGTGACTGGTTCTGGGAGCCAGAAGTGACACTGTGGTATCATACGTAGTGTGGATTTCTACCTCCATTTCTATTTACTAATAAAGAATTAATTCAAGTCAAACATGAAGTATACAGAACAACCATCATCTTGGTGAGCAGCATAAAACACACCTCATTCCTACTCCAGATGGTTGTCAATAAAAAGTGACATTTAATACTGCTGACTAAATTCAAGTCTGTGCAATGCTTTCTTCCATAAATTCATTTTGCAAGTCTGTTTTGTTCTAATGCCTGTAAGCACATTAATCTCCCATGAACTAGAATATCAACAATGGTCGTACATTTTCTTAAAAGCTTTTCCAAGAGAGACCTAACAGCTTCTACTGAAACAAATGAAAACCCTTCTGACTCAGGGGAACTGAAATAAATGGACCTATTTTCTCCAAGACAAGACAGCTTTGCACTTGTAACCTGTCTTCCCTGGCTTTTCAGTGCTGGCCTCAAGGTGAAATTTTCATGAACAGATGGGACTTCTCATGATTCCTGAGGAGGAAGATAGAAATGCCTCTGTGATAACACTAATAAATGTGCCATTTCAAAGTACCTTCTTCCTTCCTCATGATGTCTGAGGCTCAAATCTTCAGATCTCAGATGGAATGAAAGTTTTTCTTGAGTAAAGATGCCTTTAACTTTCTCCTACCAGAAAGAGGTTCGGGGACCTAGAGGGAGGCAGGGAAAAGAGAAGTGCATGGGAAGTTTGCATGCATGTACTCACACAAGCAGACTTCTCTTGGTGCTATGGTAGCTGTGTAACCTTGGGTAAATTGTATAACCTCTCTGATGCTCCATTTCTCTACTTCAAGATGAGACCGTTAATAGTATCTGCTGGATAAGGTTATTCTGAAGACTAGTGTGATGTGTGTAAAGCTGGCACGTGACTAGCATTTAAACATTGTCTTGTCTGAGCTGTCATTTTCTCCCACCTGCCTGTACCCTACTAATCTTCGTCTCTGCTGGAACAGTGGGGGAGACACCTGGAAGTTCTTGAGCACTACTGCTCGTCCTGCAGCTGAAGTGTTTCCAGGAATGGGACCTGGTGACCACATCCCCTGGTGGCAGGTCTGCTGTTGTCCTACCTCCTAGAACCCTCAGGCAGGCCCCTGGTTCTCAGCCCCAGCTGTATTTTGGAGTTGGTTCAAGGATGCTGTGTAGCTTGTGTAGGGAGATTGGCCCTTGCTTTGCTCTGCCCTAATATCTGTCCACTGACTGTTTTCAGCAAAGGCAGGACATAGCCTGGGACAGGGCTTCCAGCGGGTGCTCTGTGGTCAGGTCTGACAGTGCTGTGAAGGGCTCTCCCTGTGTGTGGTGAACTGGGCCTTTTCTTCTCTCTGTTGTACATACACTGTCCTCCTCACCAGTTGTTCTTTGGGCCATCTGTTTATGGGTGTTTTCACCTGCAATGCCCAGCTCCTTGGCTTAAATTCCCTCAAAAGCCACCGAATATTCTGAGTGTCCTGTGTGCTACAGGCTCTGGGAAGACCATTCTGAAAGCCACTGTGGCTATCAGCCTGCCACAGCTCTCTGTAAAACTCCAAAGACCAGTTATGCTGAAAGTTCTTCCTCTTGATCCCTCAAAGCAGGGGTAGTATGTTGTAAGACAAGGCTCTTTCTCTAGAAAATGTAGCATGTCTTGCAGATTTGCTGTTCTGGCTGGGTGGGGTAGAGGAGGAAGGAGTAGACAGCTCTCAGGCACAGGTGTGGATAGGGACTCCGTGTAGCTTCCTGGCTATCTTCAGTGGTCTCCTTGCCCATTTATGACTCTTCCCTTATAGTTCTGGCCTGAACTCCTCCTCAGTGAAGACTCTAAAAAATGATTAAAAGGCCTTTGCCTATGCACTTGTCCTGGGAACCTTCAGGGTCTGCATCAGCTGGTGAGGTATATTTGCTGGCTGTAGGGACAGGCAGCAGTAGGCCTGTATGGTAGCTGTACACGGGATACCCTCTTCCTCCATTATGTGGCCTGATAGCCAGCTAAGCTGGTCAGATACTACAGAGCCCATGCCCACAGGCTTGTGATAATGGGCCAACTGCCTCAGAAGGCAGGGAGACAGCAGCCCATCTGTGGAAACCAGGCCTTACAGAAGAGACAGTTTATTTGTAGGTAAGTGGATGAGACCTGCTTCAGGGGCAGAAAACATGAGAGATTAAAAAGTATTTCTGTTGATTTTCTGAAAATACTTATTTTAGAGAAAGTGAGTACAGGAAAGATATCAAATTCTCCCAGAGTTAGCAAGCTTGGTGGTTTCTTTATTTGCTGTTAAAAACTAGTTTGATTATAAAGATCTACATTACATCATTGTTTTATATGCAAATATGTAAATTGGAAAGGTTACCTTTTAATCACTATTCAATGTTTTCCTCTGCTGTTGGTGGGGTCTTCTCTGTATGGTGTGTATGGTGTGGTCACCACCCCAGGCTAGGCCTGATCTTGGGATTCACCTATCCATACAGTTGGAGACTTTGGTAATGGTGGAATTTGCAGAGTTCTGCAGGAAATAACTATTTTCCATGATGGAGTCAAGGTCATAGGTCTTTTTTTGATACTTCAAGAGGCAATATACTTACAGTGAATGATTGGTCTCATGCATATATACTTAACTCTAGACTTATTAAGATGTATGCATTAAAATACCTACAGCTTTTTGTATGCCAATCAAACCACAATAAAATGGTTAGAAACAATGAAGAGGCAAAATAGCCCAGCAGTGAACAGTAAGGGCTCTAGATAGCCCTGGGAAATGTGTTAGAATTAAGTGAGGGCATGCTTACAAAAACTGGCTACATACTGTGCCTAGTCCTCAGAATTAGTTATCATTCATGGTTACATTTTACAGTCTTTCCTTGATGTCCCCACTTGCTGCATATTTCAAACCTTTTCTGGTATTGCTTTTACCATGCTTTATGGGCTATTATGACTCAGAAAAATAGAACCTTCAGGAAGAATAAAGACTGACTAAAATGTAAATGTCAAGTGAATATCTCTGAGATGGTTTGCATTGTTTCTACCTTTCGTTGTGCACACTTTTGGATGGTGTCATTGGCTTGCAGCTGGTTCTCCTCCATCTGATTCATTTGGCTAAAATCTCTGGCCTTTTCAGTTTTCCCAGGTTTCCCATACTGTGAGGTTTTTGGAAAATCTAATGGCTTAATGCATATTACACCAGTGGGTTGGTTTCTGTACCCCATCTACAGACTGCAGGTTATCGCATATTGGTCCATTTGGAGTCCTTCATGAAGTAATTTTCTTAGTGCTTGATCAGTTTTAGGAATAAACAAGTGCTACAGTATTAGATTTTATCAATCAGTTAACTAGGAAGAAATTATGGAAATATTATCCATAAAATTGCCATAAAAAACCTGGTTAATCTGCCAAATTTTCAAATTAGAGAATCAATGAGATTTGTTGAGTATTTGTTTAGCTCTGGTCTCTGGGTGAATCCTGCTTTATTTACTTTCATAATTTCCCCAAAGATTTATTTCTGTCTTCTTGAGAGAAGAATGTGTTCTGCATATCCTATCAGTAGCTGCTTGAAGGGATTGGGACAGGGAGATAAATTAAGCAAATCTTTCAGATTTGTTACTGTATTTTTGTGAGCCATATAAGTTAATGATCCAAGGCCAGATACATTGCTTAATGCCAGATACAATCATATTAAATTCTGCTTTTCCTGGGGGACATGGGATGGATTGCAGTTTGGGTTTCTCTGGCCCATCTCCTGGGCTGATGGGAACCTGCCTCAGCTGCTTTATCTTGGACCAAACAGTCTCTAGGTACCAATTATTTTAAAGGCATGAATTATTGTCATAGTGCCACCTTGTTGTAACCCATCAGCTAACAAGGCTTCCTGTCTGAGATTGCACATGCCCAGAAATCACAGGCAGGCTGGCAAGCCAGCCTCCCTGAAAGTCTTTTCAGCTAGTAAAATGGTCTTACACACTGGCAATATGTGCAGCCACCTGCATAGTGTGGGCTGGTGCCGAGAGGGTCCTGAGCAGGCTCTCTAAACTATACACGAGAGATTCTGCCATCACCATCCCAGTAGTTTGTCTTTCTTCTTTTAGATTCTTATGTTGATTCTCTTTGCTTTGGAAAATTCTCATCAAACAGGGCACTTGCTACATATTTTACTAAGCATGTAGAATGTAATACTCCCCTCTGTGGACATGAGGGTTGGTGCATCAAAGAAAGCTTCCTGGAGCAGATGATGTCTGAGCTGAGCCTTTAAGGATGTGTGGGACAGCTAGGTGAAAGAATTCACTTAAGTGAATTTAACAGGACCCATCATAACTTTGAGTGGTAGCTGTTAATGCTATTCTCACTTTATGAAGGAGAAATAGAATATAAAATAAGGTAAGCAACTTATTCAAGGTTGGGGACTAGAAATGATCTTAGGAAGTCCCTCTCTTCAGAGCCTATATGGTCAACTAGTCAAGCTTAGAAGTAGATGAATGGAGAGAATATACAATTTGACCCAGTGTTGGCAAGAAAAAAGGGAAGGTATTTGTAAGATGTGAGAGGATAGAGAATAAATCTGACTTCTCTTAGAACTGACTGGGAAAGGAGAGAAGTTAAGAGTAGAAAGGTAACTACAGCCCTATATTAGTCAGGGTTTTACTAAATAAAACAGATATAGCACAAGATATACAAATGTATAAGAAATTGCAAGACTGTATTATGATGGTCAGCTGAGAGTTGGATAAGGAAGTGTGCAGAGGGTGTCTACGTGCTGGAGGCTAAAGGATTCAATCCAAGGTCTGGAGTTCACCTCAGTGTCCTGTGCAAGTCTGCACCAGCAGGTTGGTGGGTCTATGCTGGAAGGCTGAAGAGTCTACACTGGAAGCCAGGAAACAACATCCAAGCCAAAGGCGAAGACTGAAGCTACTCCACAGAATGAAATTATTTATCCTTTCTCCTTCCCTTTTATATCATCCAGGTGATGAGCCACCCTAGGGTGGGTCTTCTACACCCTAGGGTACAGAATTGCTAAGCCAATTTAGTTAAGCTTCTAAATGTCTCAAGTTGACACAATCAATCAACCACTACAAGCCCTATGAACAGCTCAGATACGAATCTCCACGAGATGGCAGCAAGCAGTTCATAACCCCCTGGCTTCTGCACATGTGCCGTGTGGTGATGTCACAACACAGAGGAGGTGGGCATGGCTTCCTTCAATTCTTGGACTGCTTCACCTCTCAGGAATGCAGCTTCAGAGCCTCACAGTAGTCAACTGGCCCTCACTGGATGGGATGCCCCTGCTGTTCTAGGCCTCAAGACATCTGTGTAGCTTCCTGCACCCCATTTTCTGAAGTAACTCCTTGGAAGAGCTCTGGATCTTTGACCTAGAATAATAAAAGAATTACAGGGCTGAGCTTTAAGCTTCTGAACCAAGAATCTAGAAATCTCATTTCTGATTCCACCTATTTCTCTCTTACTGGGACAATTTGCTCAATGTCTCTGAGCCCTGTTTTCTTCATGAAATGAAATTCTTCAAATGAAAGTAATACCATAAGTGAATGTTGATGGATGCGAAAGTGTTTTGAAGAATTCACTGTATTTGTAGTGTGAGGCTCCAGGAAGATAAAATTCTTAATGTTGTGATACATTCTTAGTCTGCTGCTGGAAGGGTGATAACTGGCCGCTGAAAGATCCAGTTTTGGATGAATTTGTCCAGCCACATTTGAAGATCAGATAATTCACTTAATACACACAGGATTAATAAGTGTGTTTCATAATGTCTGTATTTCTCCCTTGACTATAAAATGAAAAGACTGGGTTCTGCCTCACGGGGTTGTTATGAAAATGAAATGATACAATACGTGAAAGCCTCTTAAAGCAGTCTGTTAGGTTAGCTACCCTCCCCCATTGCAACCTAGATGTTGTGTGTGGTTTGTGTGGTAGCTGCAGATGCAACAGTTGTGTTTCTCCCATTTCACATCAAGCCCAGTGTCTCCCAGACTTGCGAATACCACTGTGCTCATTCTAAAACATTATCTAGACACTTGAGCTTATTTTTAAAAATGTTTTTCATTACATAACCCCCCCATTCCCCAGCAATTTAGTCTTATATAATAATATCTGTGAAACCACAGGTTTGATGTACACGAACATGTTATTTTAAAAAAAAATCTATGTGTAGTCCCTAAAGCCTTTAGTATATGTATCACATTTTGAGTAATACCATGCTAATTGAATGAATTCCTTTGAGATACTTTCATGCTTGGTGGAAGTATTTTCTGTGTTACTTTTCACTGAGAAATACTCTAGGCACTTTGGTGGAGGAAGTCTGATGAACAGTTTTCCCAGTTGCAATGGGAAACCCCAAATCCAGTTTGACATCTGGATCTTGATGTTTGAAAGCTTCGTATCCTCAATTGTGGAGCCCAAAAATCTCCGCTGTAATAGTCCTTGACAAAACTGCAAAAATTAAGAGGTAGCACTAATTATAGAGAAATATGACTTTTTGAAAGGAGATATTCAGAGTTATGAATGAATGTCACGAATGTAACGCTCCTGTTAGTGTTGGGGCAGTTGGGATCTTTTAGGAGAAAACTATGTGATATTATATTAACTACTTGCTGTCTAGACTTTTCTCTGGGATCATGTGCTATCTTACTTAATTTTCTCACTGCTGAAACAAAATACCCAACACCCAAATTTAAAGGAGGAAAGGTTTATTGTATCACAGTTTGTAGAGGTTTCAGTTCATAGTTGGCTGACTCCAAGGAAAGGTGGCATGGCAGAGGAGAAACAGTTCATGGGAGGCAGAATGCAGCAAGCAGCAGCCTTTCAAAGCAGTAAGTGACTATCACCAAGCAAAAAATAACAGCAGCCCTATTTCTGTCTTTTGTATCCTATCCAGGTTACCTGTCCTTAGGGTTGGTAGCACTTATACCCAGAATGGGGCACACTTCATCCTAGCATTGCACAGTATCAATCTCAATATCACACTCTTAATCCCAGCATCATATACCTAGATGTAGCCACTTCCATAAAGCCCCACCTATGATTGCATAAGGCTTTTGGGGGGACATTAAGATATGAACTATAACATTCCACCCCTCGTCCCAAAAAGACTCATACATATGCCTTAGTAAAAGATATTTAGTCCATCTCTAAGAGTTGCTAAAGTTCTAATGTAGCATGATTCTCTCAGAAAGAGGCAAGATGCCAAGGCTTTATCCAGGAAGTAGAATTTTATTTGTGTTGGCACTGAGCTTGGTGGGTTGATACCTAAAAGACTGAGCCCCAAACATGATGTGGTTTTGCTTTTTATACAATGTTTGTGTCATTGTCTCAAATAAATGGTAACACTCTAACATAGTACAGCTTGATTTGGTACAATCTATGTTATAGAGCAGTGCTAGCTCTACACATTGGCACTAACTGAGCCATGCTGTTCTTCTTGATTTGGATTAGGCTCTCCCATCTACTGTATTCCTTTGAGAGAAGCTGGCCACACTCCTCTGGGGAAGAGTCCTGCCACACTAACAGTTTCAACATTGCTGAAAAGTCAAGTCCAAAGTTTCTTCTGAGATTTAAGGCAAACTCTTAGCTGAGGCACCTGTAAAAATGAAATGAAAGTAAAGCATTTCTGACATACAGTGACATAAGGCAACATTACCATTTCAAAAAGTGCAAATAGGGCAATAGGAATGGAACTAACGCAAGTCCAAAATACAACAGGGCAACATTAAGTCACATAATTCCATATCTAACATCTGAGGCAGTCTGTGGCAAGTTATGAACTCCAAAGGGCTTGAGTGACTGGCTCTTTGAACTGCATGTGGTTGCAGTTCTCAGAGCTTCTGTTTCAGGCTGACTTTGCTCACTCCTTGCAACTTTTCTCAAATAATCCCATTTCTGGCTTCCTCCAATTTTCTGGGGTTTCCACTGTGCCTTTGACTTCACACAGCTTCACAAACTACCCTCTTGGGCCTGCTACCTGGCTTCTCAGGCTTTCTTCTGAAATCTGGGTAGAAGCCTTCCTGATTTCATGACTCTTACATTCTTCATGCACCTAAAACCAGCACTATGTGGAAGATGCCAAGGTGTGCCACTAGCCGGAGCAGTAACTAGGCTTCCTTCTCTCTTGGATGTAGGCTATGAGTGCCTGGGCCACTGAGCACTCTGAAACCAATCCTAACTCCTTAGGCCAAAACAATTCTGGAACATGGTGCTTTGGGTCTCTCTTCTCAAAGCAAATTCTTTCACCTTTGCAACCTTAAGGCTACAGAGGCTGGAGTCGTGCTGTTTTTTTTGTGATGTCCTCAGGGTATCTTTTCTAGTCTCCTGTTCCTTCTCAGACATCAAGATCTCCTTTACTGTGTTTTTGCAGTTCATAGCTTTACTGAAGCTTCCTTTCTGACCAAACTCACAACATTTTAAATCATTCTGCTGGGCTCTTTGCTCTTGATTTTTGACATATATCTGGCTAAAAGCCCCAAACAATAGCTGTTCCATGGCCTCAACATTAGACTCTCTTGAATTTTCTCCTGCAAGGTTATTTGGACTGCCACCCTTAATGTCAGTCTCAGGAAAAGTCTCTGAACATGAGCAAAATGGAGACAAACTTTCTGCCAAGGCATAACACACATTGTCTGGAGTTCAACAGCCAATGCAGCCCATTTTCCAAGCAGAAATCTCCTGTGCTTGGTCTTCACCAACAGGATTTCTATCAACATTCTGGCCTTCCAAGGTCTGACCAGAATCTGTATTGAAGTACTTGTTAAGGAACTCCTTGGCTGCTTCTTTAGCCAGCATCTTCAAAACTTTCCAAACTCTTCATACAAGCCAATTCTAAAGGCTCCTGAACTATATGGTCTGACATAGTCACAAAAATTACCCCATTTCTCTGGTACCAAATTCTGTCTTAGTTACTTTTTCTTATTTCTGAGACAAAATACTTGACATCCAAAGTTAAAGCAGGAGATGTTTATTTAAACTCACAGTCTGTAGAGGTTTCAGTCTACAGTTGGCTGTCTCCAAGGCCAGGTGGATCTATGGCAAAGAGGCATCACAGAGGAGAAACAATTCATGGCAGACAGAAGGCAGCAAAAGCAGCACGCAGCAAGCAACAATAGTAGAATAGTCCTCTTTCTGTCCTTTATAGTCTATCCAGGCTACATACCCTTAGGGCAGTAGCACTCATTCCTAGAAAGGGCCTTCTCAGTATCTACATACAGACTGCCAAACCAGTCAGTGGACTAATTTAGTAATCACACACCCTTGATCCCAGCATCATATGCTTAATCCTAGCATCACACACTCTAAATTCAGCCATCTCTGAAAAGCCCCACCTATGACTGCATGAGGCTTTGGAGGGGCATCTAGACACAAGCCATAGCAAGTGCACATTCAGGGTATAATCCCACCAAGGATGGTACCATTTTTGAGATTGGCCCCTCAAAAATGCACCTCCCTAAAATGCATCTCTAAGGCTTTGCAGGAGTTGACTTGTATCTCTTACAAGCTGCACTGCAGGAACATTATTTCTATACCATCAGTCACCACCTCTCCCCATAGCCCTGTGTTCTCCTTCATTCCAGCACATGCACAGTGTAGCAGGTTGGCAGGTAGATGGATGATTGTTTTAGTTATTAAACGTGGTCAGTTGAGAATGAGTCACCAGGGATGGAGTGCCACATTTGGTGTTGACGAGGTGTGGGGAAGATGCACATGCTTGATTAGCTCATATTTTGTATGACTCTGCTTGGCGATGGAGACAAGCTCAACCCAGAGCAGAAAGAATGCATCCTGTTAGTCAAAACTGCATTTTTATTCTCTTCTGAAGAGAAATGTGCTTTTAATTCCAAAGATCAGGTGGGATGACTGGTATCTGTATGGCTGATATATCACTTTAAGGAACATTACTTTGGGATGTCTGACATTTGTATGGATTGCCTGTGAATTAAAGGAATGGATCCAGATCACATCAGAAATATTTCACCATTGCAAAATATCACGGTCTGCAGAAAACAAAATCCAATAGAGCTATAAAGCTATGTGACCATCCTTCTAAGTTACAGAAATACACTGTGCTGGGATCCTGTCATTGGTATAAACATGCTTCAGGGTAGGCAGTTTCCCAAGGAGAGGTCTGTGCTTGACTCTGGTTCTGCCCATTGACCACCATTCACCATTGGACAGAAGTTACTTCATCGCATTGGACTTCAGCTTGAGTAACTGATTAAAGATTTTTCCCCCCCTATGGAAAACATGTACATATCCAACAAGCATTTTTCACACAGTTGTAAGACTTGGTGGACCCCCTGGGGCCCCATTCATTGCCCCTCAGATGAAAGGCTTTGTGACCTGTAAGCTCTACTGTGCCTCCTGCTCTAGAAATCATCTCAAAAACAGATTGAACTTGGTAACACTTATCTCTAGTGAAGAGATAAGAAGAACTGGCCCCAGAGCAGACTTCATCCCTATGGGCTCTGTCACCTAGCTCAGCTCAGTGAACATACATTGAATCACGGTGTCACATGAGAATAGCAAAGGTGAATGTGGAGCATGCCCTGCATTGGAGGGTTTATCCTGGGGATGCTGTTCATGTGATCACGAGTATCGAGGACTAGAGAAGACTTTAAGTGGTGGGGCAGCAACACTGGATAAAGAGTCGAGATTTGAGGTGTGATTCTAATCCCATGCTGAGGTATAATTCTGCTCTTGGAGCTCATAGGGAATTCACTGTGCCTCAGTTTCTTTAAATATACAATAAAGTCACTAATTCTAGCACTACCGGGCTTTCCAGATTATCATGAGAAATGGGTATGGTCATGTATGAATTCTTTAAAAAAATTGCTCATTAATCAATGTGGCACGGTTTAATATATACAAAGGTTAAAAGACAAAATTCTTGTAATTAAGAGTTTCACAATCTACTAATGAAGACAGGATATTTGCCAATAAAAAGCAAATAACATTGTGAAAAGAAATGACAGCACATACTGAGAATTTGGAGAAGGAAGGCATTTCTTGATGTTTGGCTGACCAAGGAAGCCTGGCTGATTCAGGGATCTTAACCTTAATGGCTTTACTGTAACTCATTATTTTATTATGTGATTTGTCCACATTATAGGAAAATGGAAAATACTATTTACTGAAAAATAATTCTAAAACATATACTATCTATTATTTAAGCATCTAGAAATAACCATTCTTTGATCATTTCGTATAGAAACTATAGTTCTTGGGATACATCCATATATGTGAAAACTCATTCATTTATATTATTCATTTGATGGTATTCATTTAGAATATATAACATTTCTGGCCTTTAGCTAATCACTTAAGTCTGTTGTAATAAAGGAAGCAGACATGGTTCTTCAAGGAAATTATCTTATAGGCTGGGAGACAAGCATTAGATGAATAGTTATTAATCTGTAGTTGCAGTAGTATTATCTACTGTCCATACAAGCACACACACAGAGCTGAGGCCATGTTTTGTGCCATTACTTTGCTGTCTGTGACTTTTCCTCTGTACTGAGTCATTTATTGTGTATATGAACCACAGAACCTCACTGACATACTACAACAAGCGTTTATGTCTGTGGTTAACTAGAGTTGAGTGATCTGACTGGTTTTGTGGTATATCTGAGAGTCCATTAACCATCACCTGATATAGAATGGCCTCTGCTGGGACAGCTCCATGTGGCTCATTTCCGGGCTGCTGGCTCAGGCATGTTCTCATGGCAATGGCTGAGGCACAAAAGCACAATCGGAAATACTCAGGTGCTTTTTCAAGCCACTGTGTTATGTCTGCTAGCAAGTCACATAGTTAGCTAGGCCAGGGGCAGAGTGGACCATCCCACTGCAAGGTGGTGTGGTGAAGGAATATACAGAGAAGGATGAAGAATTGGGCCCTTTAATGCAGTTGATCTGTGTCTTAGTCACTTTTCTCATCACAGTACCAGACACTCACAACTTAAGAAAGGGAAGAAAGGTTTATTTTGGCTCACGGTTTGTAAAGTTTTCAGTCCATGGTCAGCTGGCTTCAAGACAGGGTGTCATGGCAAAGTGGCATAGCAGAGGAAAATCTGCTCATGACATGGAAGCTGAGATATAGAGACAATGAAGGGAAAAGCTGGGGCAGAAGATAAGCCCTTTCAGGCCCTGCTCCAGTGACCAGCCTCTGCTGACCAGACACCAACTCCTAACAACTAGTCAGCTATAAACCCCTGTGACCCAGTTATTTTCAAAAAGCTGTACTTCTAAGCACATGAGGCTTTGGGGAGACATGTAGATGTAAACCATAACAATTGGTTTCAGTGTGCATTCTAATTTCCTTACTTGGTCACTGTCCAGGATTCTGTTTTGTGCCTGTGGAGGGTGATACTTTAAGCTCAGAGTGTGTTTTCACAAAGTTATGAGGCAGTGCTAGACTTTGGAATTGGGTCAACCCATCTACCAGAAGCAAAGCATGTAATGAAAGGCATTATAAGCCAAGAGAGGGGCTTTATCTTGTCAGTAATGGGGGATGATATAGTAAGAATAGGGCCTTGAAATGTAATTCCAAAAGTGATATGTGGGGTGCATTTATTTAGAGGCTGGAGAGAGGGGACAAGTCATGATGTACTGGCATAACCCAAACATGGGCCTAGAAATAAAAGGAAATGGGTCAGGACAAATGGATTGATTCTTATGACTTTTGTGCATTAAATTCTTACTGAATGCTAGGTACTGTGCCAAACATTTTGTGCTAGCATTTATAATCCTCAGAACAGTACTCATTCTGTTTTACAGACTGGTAAACTGAGGCATGATAATGAAGCAGCTTGTCCAGTGTCACATAGCAATCTAGTGACAGTCACTCTCTGGATCTTGCGTGCTTCCTTGTGTCTGAATTACTTTTCTTGTTGCTGAGACAAAATACCCAACACTCACAAGTTAAAGGAGGAAAGATTTATTTACCTCACAGTTTGTAGAGGTTTCAGTCCATAGTCGACTGGGTTCAAGGCAGGTTGTCATGGCAGACAAATATCAAAGAGGACAAATAGTTCATGACCGGCAGCAAGCAGGCAAACAAACAAGGGACCATTGCATCTCTTTCTATCCCTTATCTTTTATCCAGGTTATTTAGGGTGGGTAACACTCACACCCATAGTCCTAGTGCCCTTGATCCTAGCATTGCACCATGAATTAGTCCCACTTTCACAGACTGTAGATTTAGCCATCTCTGAAAAAACCCACCTATGACTACATGAGGTTTAGGAGGGACATCTAGACACAAGACATAACTCCCTATAACTTCAGTAGTCATCCCAGTAGGCAGAAGATACCATTGAGGGACTTTTCTTGAGACCTGATCAGAGTTTATAGGAATAAAGTGAAAAAGAGGTAAGATTAACAAATGACTCAACATCCTACTCATCTGAGTAGTACTTTTGACAGGATTAGCAACATTAGGTAGCAGTTGCTTTGAGTCCTGGAGTTTTAAAGATCTGAGCTGGGATCGAAGTTGCACACAGGGCAGTTGGATGCCTGTGGACTGTGGATAGCAGCAGTGGGAAAGCTCTGGGCTGGGGGAGGGGTTCTGCCCCAGGGAAAGGAAACTGTGAAGAACAGAGAAGGTTAGTAATGTAGCCAGAGACCGGTGAAAAGAAAGCGGAGCTAGGGTAGGGGTGACTTGAAAGGTAAGTGGAAAATGTCCATGGAGTTGAATATTTTGCTAGACTAAGAAAAACAGTTTCAAGATGGAGGAATGGAGCAGGGTCAAAAGAAGGAGAAGCCATGAAGAAGCGAGTTGAGAGAAGTCCCAGGTTTGGACAATGGGAGGTCAGTGAGGTTTGAAGAAGAGCTTCAAGGGAGGTGAGGAAAGAAAAGCTGTAGTGTCAGGTGGAGGAGAGGAGGTGTCACTCTTAAAGGTTGCACTCAATGAGTTTGTGAGCTGAGGTCAGGACCTTGGTGGGGCAGGAGGGCAAGAGAGGCCCTGTATGCATGAGTGAGTAGAGGAAGGGAATGATTGAGGGGATGGCTGAGAATGCTCAGAGAGGGGACACTTGAAGGACATGGTCATGGGAGGAAAACATGAAGGACCAGGATTCAGAACCAGAAGAGGAATTAACCATGAGGGGAGATGGGAGAAAGGCATAAAAGTTCCCTACAGACATCTTGAGTGATTCTGAGGTTAGAAGGGACTAGGGTGAAGGATAAGCTACTTCAGATGCAGGTTAGCACCATCGTTACTGTGACACAGTTGTCTGCGTTTGACCTGGGAACAAGAGAACCTTCTGGAATCTTCTGGAAATAAAATCATCCACACTCCCTCAGGGTAGTCTGCTCTTCCCAAAGGGCCTGAATCACTGGTTTGCTCTTCATGTTGGGGTTTCTACTGATGCTTCAGCCTCACCCAGCTGCACCCTCCTCCTGTTTTTCTCTTTTCCTTTGACCTGGAAGACTCACTCAAATCCCCTGCTGGCTTCTTCAATTTCTGGCCTTGGTTCAGATTGTTGGCTCTGGCTTCTCTTCTGCACCTCTCCTTGGGGAAGTGCCTTGATGTTGTTGAATCCCAATCCTGACACCATTCCTGGCACATAGCAGGGACTCAGCACAGACTTTCTGAAGGAAATTGAGCCAGGCAATGTAGCTCACATGAAAGACCTGTTGTATGTGGAAGTTGAGGATATCTGTAAAGGTGGAGAGGCCCCTGGAATGTGCCTCAGCCTTTTCATAGTGTTCACTAAGAGAACCACTGTATGTTTTATGAAACCTGATTACTGTCCTACGCCCCACTGTCTCCTCTGCTCTTCTTGAAAATGGAAATGAGATAGAAGACGCAAAGCAGACCTCACAAGGACCTTTTTCCTTTAGACAAATAGCCGGTATTCCTATTAAAATGGTAATTTCCTTTGTTTAAAAAGGCAGATATGGTCAAATTAAGCTAATCTAATTTGCAATTTTTCATTAAAATATATATGAGTTAGGCTGGGCGGCTGTTCAGGTCCCAGGGGTCATTGCATTAACAGCCACGGGAACAAATGCCCTTTATCTGCTTATAGATACATGCAGTTTCCAGGCAAGCATCGTTTTCTCACATTGACTTCTCTGTGACCTTGTTTCAGACCATGGGGGATTTTTATCTGCCAACTTGTCTTGTATTTTGCCCTTTTTATTAAATAGAAAATCCCTCAGTGCCTCCAGGTTGCAGAATCCCTTGTAGAGAGAAGAGGAGAAAGGGTCCTTTCTAATTAATAGGGGAGAGAAGACAAAAGCATGGAAATTTTTATATGAGAGCAAGGAGGATGCAAAACTGTGCATGCAGTGGGATGGGTAGAGAGATGCCTCCCTCATGGACATGGGCAAACAGTAGTACACTGGTGGGCAGAGGGGGACAGAGCAATGGTGTCCCTGTGTATTAAGATGACTCTAAACCCTCACACCCCAGAAATCATTGGTATCATTTTTAGGCTAGTATTTCCCTCACTAAATCCCATCAAACCTGAAACCTATCAGTCCCCCTTCAAATTTTACAAGAATTCAAATGCTCTTGGCAAGTAGAGCATTATAACCAAGCAGCATTGAGCCCAAGATGATGTGACTAACTGGGTTTGCTTCTATATTCCCATCATAAGAACTTGATTCCCATTCATTTCTTAAAAGTTTTGGTATCATCTCTACCTCTTGGAACTTTTGCCTCCAAATCTGTGGAATGAACTTGCTGTGGTGCTGAGGACTGACCACGAGTGCTCTACAAGAACTAAGTGCCCAGTATTAGCTAGGAAGCAGGGAGTCTTAGCGATTGCCCTCAGATTTGGGATTGCTTGTCACGTGTCAGGACCATCCATACTGAATCCACGGGTTAAGGGGTTGCTCCTGCTTTATGCTAACCTCAGCATTCACACCACAAGACTTAAGGAAGGGTGGTAGGTTGACTGATTGATTGTGGTGCCTGAAACTTAAGCTGGACCAGGATTAGATGGTGGATGTGTGGCTTTAAGATCCATAAAGGCAGGCAGTGCCCACCAGAAGAGAAAACATGTGCGTCTCTGGCAGATAGGCCCTGGGAGAAGTGTTGTTGGAATTTTAGAAAGCTCCTGGTGCTTTTTGTAGTCCTGTGTAGCTCTAGAGATATACTATTTTAAAGAGGGCTGATATACTTGGAATTTTGTGTATTTGGATTATTCGTGAGTCTGTGACAAAACCATCTCCCAGGAAGTGAGTGGCACTGTGCCTTATTTGTTTTTCTTGGATCCTGTCTTGATTGTTTTTTGGAATGAGCCTTAGGTGTTTTGCCATAGTTGTCCTATTTTCTTGCCCACCTAAATTATGCCACCTTGTGCAAAGTGCTGTGTATGGTGGATTCTTTCTCCTGCAGCCCCTTTCCCATCAGTGTCAAAGCTGAAAGTGTTGGCAGGTCTAAGATTAATTTTGACTGTTTTAAAGAGATTGCTGAGCAGACGTGGGATTTCGCAGAACAGAATCTGTAGTCCTGGCAGCAGTACTGAAAACTTCGAGTTCAGTGTGATGCGTGAGTACTGCACCCAGATGGAGGCTGGGTCCGCATCCATGTCGGGCTGGAGCATGAGAGGACTGCATGTGCCCCTGAGCAGACCTGGCTCAGCCCTTAAATACTATCACACTGTGTGCAGTCAAGATCAAGAGATGCCACAGGTCACCATAGAACCACACACCCTTGATATTTGGCTGCATATCAGAAAAAATAGTGTTACTTATTTAGGAGCATAGTTTGTAGCCTTGATTTTTCTGTACAATATCTTGTGAGTTCAGCAGCAGCTTTCCCCATGCCCTTTACCCCTAGAGGTGGCATCAGAGAGCACAGCAAGCACTTAGCTCAGTATCTGACAGAGCTTGGTTGTTTGATGGTCTTTCTTTGTGTGCCACCTGGCCGCCTCATTTGAGTGCTATTAGCACCTAGCAGGGTGCTATCACAAGAAGATGAAATTCTCACCCGCTGGGCTGTGGGTCTATGAAAGGCTGGATCTGCTTTGCTTTCTTTCAGGTCCCTACTACCTTGCGGAGGCCTGGCACATAGTAGGAACTTAATAAATAGTTAACTGCGGATGTGAACAAACTATTCATAGTTGTTTCTTGGACTTTATATTGTAAATACTGTATTTCCTTTGTGCCATCTGACAGTAGCTTTACTATCATTATCCCTGATTTTTCCTTTAATCAGAATTTTAATTGCTCCTAGGTAGACTAAGAAGGACATAGTTCAGTGGTCATGGGAGGCTTAGATCCTATTCGCAGCATTGTCTCCTCTTCTCTGGGAGTCTTGCCCAACATTGTGAGATGGCTGAGTCTCATTTGTATGTCATTCTCAAAAGCAGGGTCACAAACTATTTATGAACTACCACTTACTCTTGGTAGACTATTTTTAAAGCAGTTTAAACTAATTGAGACATTTTCCATAAACCTGCTGTTCTACACATGCGCAGCTCTGCCACTGTCAGCACCCCCAACTAGAGTGGTATGTATTTTGACAATTGATGAACCTACACTGACATATCATTATCACTCAAAGTGCATAGTTTACTATACTTCTTCTTGGTGTTGTGCATTTTATGAGTTTGGATGAACATATTAGCATTTAGCTATCATTATAATACCACACCAAGTAGTTTCACTCACCTAAAAATAAATACTGGGTTCTGCCAGTTCATTCCTATTTTCCCTGGCAACCCCTGTACATCTTACCATCCCAGTAGTTTTGACTTCTTCAGAATGTTATATAGTTAGAATGATAATGTGGAATGTAGCATTTTCTGACTGATTTCCTTCACTTAGATTCACATGCATTTAAGTTTCCTCCATGTCTTTTCATGACTCAATAGCTCATTTCTTTTTAGTGTGGGATAATTTTCCATTCTTCAGATCTACCACAATTTATTCACTCACCTACTGAAAGATCTTCATCACTTTCAAGCTTTGCGAATTATGAATAAAACTGTTGTATTTGGGTGCTATTTTGTGTGAATATACATTTTCTATTCCTTTGAGAAAATAACAAGGGAGGAAATTGGGAGATGGTATAATAAAAGTGTATTTAGTTTTGAAACTACTGAACTGTCAAGAGTGACTGCTTTTTTGCAGTCCCACCAACAATGAATGAGAGTTTCTGGGTTTCTTCATGTCTTTACCAGTATTTGATGTTGCTGTTGTGGATTTTGGCCTTTCTAATCCATATGTGGTGATATCTCATTGGTGTTTTAATTCATGTAACCCAAACTTAATGGCATACGATATATTTGCTTATCTGCCATGTGTATGTCTTCCTTGGTGAGACAATATCTTATTAGTTTTTGGGGTCTTTTTTTTTTTTTTTTTTTTTTTTTTTTTTTTTTTTTTTTTTTTTTTTTTTTTTTTTTTTTTTTTTTTTTTTTTTTTTTTTTTTTTTTTTTTTTTTTTTTTTTTTTTTTTTTTTTTTTTTTTGCGGCACCAGGGATCGAACTCACAACCTCGCGCCTGACAGACAGGCATTTAAGCCACTAAGCCAAACTCCCGGCCCTAGTTTTTTGAGGCAGGGTCGCACTATGTAGCTCAGGCCAGCCTTGCGCTCACATTGTAGCCCAAGCCGGCCTCGAACTCACAATACTCTGCCTACCTCAGCCTCCCGAGTGCTAGGATTAAAGGTGTGCACCACCACGCCTGGCTGGGGTCTATTTTTTAAACTAGTTGTTTGTTTTACTATTGTTGAGTGTCATTCCATTTAGGAAGTTTTTACAGTTTGCTTTTTGGTGCTGAATGTGTGGAGTCTGACATGCTCATAACCATCCTGGAAAGTTGGTAATATTTATGTGCTTCGATGATAATGGTGAGGCCTCAACATTGATTCCAGCATCCAAACTGGTTTCCAACATGGTCTGTCTGATGCAGAAGTCCCTGGCATTGCCACTGTTACAACTTATCTCTGCATTCTTAGAGACAATTAGCAAGCGGTTGCTAACAAGCATGGCTCTCTCTCTCTCTCTCTCTGTCTGTCTGTCTGTCTCTCTCTCTCTCTCTCTGTCTCTCTCTGTCAATGATTAGAATGTATAGAGTGTCTGAACTGTCTCAGCTTCTTTTGGGGATGAGGTGTCAAGAACGCTTCCTTAAAAGAGGAAGAGATGATGACTGCGGTAATAGTATTATGTAATATTTGTTGTTTACCATGTGCCTGATGCTGTGCAAGGCATCCTGTAGCATTTTTCACTTTTAGTCTGAATAATCCCTTGACATAACCCCATAGATACTACAGGATTGAACTGTGTCCCCTGTTCCCAATCCCATGATGGTTATGTTCAAGTCCTAGCTCCTGGTACTTGTGAACATCATCTTATTTAAAAAGTCTTTGCAGATGTAATTAAGAAACTTGAGATGAGATCATCTAGGAAGAGTCAGAAATCAAATGCCATGTCCTTATGAAATGGAAAAGGGAGATGAGATGAGAAACAAAGAGAAGATGGCCATGTGAAGAGATAGGCAGAAACTGGAGGTACACTACCACACCCAAGGAATGCTAGGTGCCACCAGAAGCTGGGAGAAGCTAGAATAATTATTTCCTACAGGCTTTGGAGGACACTTGTCTACTCTTGCTCAACACTTTGGTTTTGGAATTACAACCTCAAGAAAGTTGAGAAAAAACCAAACTTAAACCACCAAGTCTCTGGTTATTTGTGATGGCTGTCACAGTAAACTAATATCATTTATAACAATTATTGTCCTTTTCAGTTGAGCTAGTTGCCTGATATGGCACACTTGGTGAGTGGTAGAGGTTGGATTCAAATCCCAGTGAGTCTACAGCAGGTTGCTGGAGTAGGATTTGAGTTCAAGGGCAGGGGGAAGACAGAACCTGACTTTCTTAGATGCTGGAACAAAACACCTGACACCCACAAGTCAAAGGAAGAAGTGTTTATTTTAGCTTACAGTTTGTAGAGGTTTCAGCCCATAGTTGTCTGGCTCCAAGGCAGGGTGACATGGCAGAGGGCCATCACAGAGAAGAAACAGTGCATGTTAGGGTAGGCAGGAGGCAGCAAGCTCCCCTTTCCCTTTTATTCCATTCAGGCTACAATCGTACTGGTTGGTGCCACCCACTCCCAGGGTGAGTTTCCCATCATCTACACCCAGAAGTGTGATAAATCAATCAGCAGGCTAATTTAGTTATCACATACCATTAACCCATATTCATGCACCCTAGATCCAGCCACCTCTGCAATGTATCACTGTGAGCACATGAGGCTTTGGGGGGATATCTAGATATAACACATAATACTGTCATACTGTACAATTCTAAGTGAACATTTATGGGTTCTCAGAGGCCTTGTTTCACAGCCCCTCTGCCTTTTGTATTCAGAGACCCAGGTGCAATCCCCATGGGGAGCTTTTGGGCAAATGCCCCCGCTAGCCTGATCGCCCCTGGCTGTAGCCCCTATGCCAGGAACAGAGCCCATGTGGCTTGTGTCAGCCAACAACTCAGAGGGTAGCCCTGAGAAATGTGGCCTTGAGCTGGGCTAGACCTCTGAAGCACAGGCAGTGGAGATAGCAGGAGGAAGAGGCCACTCTGATTGTTCTGGGGATTGAGGAAGACAGCATGTAGCTTTGTGATCCTTGAAAGAAGAGCGACCTCGGTTTGCATGATGGAGAGGGAGCCAGTGCTGTTTCAGGTGGTCTGTTTAAAATAGCTAAGAACTCCATCCTCCTCAGAGGATAAGAGTGGTGTAGACCCCAGGGCCTGTATGAATGGGTATATGTCCTGATAAGGAGTTACCTGCTGGCCTTCTTCCCAGGCCGCAGCCTTCGGAGGCCTATCACAGGTACCTACTGGTGCTGAGAATGGGCTGGGTCTCCAAGGGATGTCGTGTAACTGTAGCACACACTGCCATCAGGCCATTCCTCTCTCAATCAGCGGATACTCCTGTTGGCCCCAAGACTGTTCTTTTCATTCTTAGTGTCCTTGGGTATCACAGGTTCAGGGACTGCATTTTTTTTTTTTTTTTTTTTTTTTTTTGTCTGTGTGTGTGGTACTGGTATTGGTACATTCAAGGTGAGTGATTTACTACTAAGCTACATTCCTAGCTCTGAGACTGCATGGTAACTGGCCAGAGGGAAAGGAAAAGTCACCCTGACTGGACCACCATGCATAGCCAGCCTTTCACACAGGTTGGTGGGACACTTACCTATGTTCACACAGTAAGGAGGTCAGGGAGCTGCCGGGGGCTTCGCCATGAAGGCTCTCTGTTTCCAGCACAGCCTGCCAGTTAGCTCCTGGCAGCTTCAGAGACATTAACAGGTTGTATTAATCCTGGAAACTGCATGCTGGGTATGCCGGAAGGTGAGGCGGGGAAAGATGGTCAGAGCAGCTATTTGTTATGTTCTACCGTGTGCCAGACAGTTGTGCTGAGATTTTAACGTTTTGGCATGTTTTTACTTAAATCAAAGCATCACAGTGGTTCTTGGATTTCAATCTCACATTTTCATTTTACAGATGGGAAAAGGAGACTTGAGGCCTGGGCTCTTCAGTGGCTGACCCAGGGACTCACATCAAGTGACACCAAAACCAGGGACCCCCTAATCTCAGTGACCATGATGCACTGCTGCTAGGGCCTGGAGTGCTGCCTGCGAGGGGATCAGGAATGCTGCTCTGGGGATGTCTCTAGCAGGTTACAGAAAGGGAAGCTTTGCTTGTTTTATAATTACAACCGGTTGTGGCCCCGCTAACCAGACTTTGGAGTTCTTGCCCCTTCATAAGCTTTAGTTAAGGTGAGCTGCTTTGCCCCTGGGCAGTGCTGTTAACCTCTCCTGGCCCCTCTTTTTAAAACCCACATTCCTTCCAAAGCTCACATTCACACATTAGAAACACACACATTTTTTTGTCACCTGCTGTATTTTTCATGTTGCTGGAAAAGTGTACCTGGAAGCTATCACAATGCCACTGCCAATGAGGTAGTTTTGTGAGTGAGTCTTCAATTGAGTTATACCCAAGTTTTTAGTTTAGGTGGTGTTTAACCTCTGCCATTCCCTACTCCATTCCCTACACTCCCTCCCTCACCTCTCTGCTGTTAGTGATTCCGTATGATGGAGGGTGGGTGTTACATGTGGAGCGTGAGTCACACACATATCATTGGCTCTGCAGGCTGTTGTTGAGTTTATTTGGTGTGGGTCTTAGGGAGTTGCTGTCTGAATATCTTAGAGGGGAAAAAAAGAGAATGATGAATGCTTGGAAAGCTCTTCTGTAGCCTTCTAATTCTTGCCCCCTAAGTGTTAAAGTGACAGTATTTAGTTTGATGATTCAGTCTGTGCAGGGGATTTGGTTTTCGTGCTATCACCCCTGGGGCTCGTGAATTGACCCACCACTAAATTCTGAATTACCTGAGAAATGAGTTTATTTGGACTTTAGAAACAGAAGACAGTCTTAAACCCCACTGACCCCATCGCTTCTGTTGTCATCAAGCGCAGCAGAACTGCGAGGCAAGCCTTGGCTCATCCAAGGAAGCTTTCACATTCATATCAGATGCTGATATCCTGTATGATTTATGGCTATTAAGCCAAAGAAATAATTCAAGTTTCAAATCATCAGCTTGTCCTGCATGATTTTTTGAGTAGCACCCTAATCCCTGTGGCCAGCAATGGATGCTATTCAGAAGCACATTCAGCTTGCCTGTGAGGTAGTGGGGGAGTAGGAAGAAACCATATCCCTTAAGCTATCTTTTTTTTAAAAACATTAAACCTTTCTTTTTTGTTAAAGCCATCGGATGGCTTAGAAGTATATTTGCGTATTACTCAGGATCTTCTTTTGCAATAAAGATAAATCTTTGCATGTTTGATCTTTCTTGCATTTGAAGGAAATTGAAATAGATTCATTATGATAAACTCTTTTCAAAGAGTCATCTTTGTTGTGATGAAAAGCTACAGTAACAGTTCATTCCAGTAGCTTCAAAACATGATCCTGGCATTATCAGTTCTAGGGTGCAGGTGGATTGGCAAGAACTCCTTGCAAACCCATATCCACAGAGCATCTCTCCATTCCTGGAGACATGCCTTTGGGGTTGATGGTGATGGGGCAGTGTTTGGGTCTCCAGGCTCCTGGGGGCACAGTCTTGCTTGGGCTCCTGCAGAAAGTCAGGATACCCTATAGGACTGCAGGGGAGGCGAGGAACTTGGGAAACACCATCAGTGGTACAAAAGCCATCCTTTGCCACCAGTCAAGGCCATGGAACCCTGGCAAGTGGCTCGGGACACAGCAGTGATCTATCTCTAGGGTCTGTCTCCATGGGTGTCTCAGAGGCTAACAGTTTGTCTCTTTTGTACCTTTCTGCCGCTGCTGTTTCTGTCTTTGTTTCACCAGTTTCTGATTTGTTTTGCAAGCTTCATTCAAACTCCCTAAGTGGGTATCAAATTACTTTAGTGATCATGTTGCTAGCTAGTTTTTAAAGACAGCTTTGTCTTAGGCACGGAGTCCTGTTATTGCCAGCTGTGGCCAAGGGGAAGGTTGTTTGGTATCAAACATGGTCATCTATGGTCACAGAACTCCATTTGGGTGATTTGCTTAAAAGGAGCCATCAGATTATGACTGTTTGAAGCATTTTAGGCTCCTGGCTATCATAGAGATTCCATACCCCATATGCTTGGCAGTCCTTTGTTTCTTCACTCTTTCCAGCTCATCTATGCATGAAACAAATTATTACCATTTAGCTCAGACTTTGAGGTGCTTTATGGTCATCAACAAGGCAATCTGCATGTTAAGTAGCTGATGTGGCTGTGAAAGTTCTACTTGTACCTCTAGTGCGACTTCTCTCTTAGCTACCACTAGACCTGTTCTCTCCCTTCTTCCTCCAAGTTCAGAGTACCTCAAACCCAGGTAACATTCTAGGGCTAGCAGATGCCAATTCCCATGCAGAACAAAGCTGATGAATGGAAGAGAAAAGGTGATTGCATTGTATTTCTGCCAGCTCTGTCTCACTTAATCTCTCCTGATTTCTTTTTAAACTATCTGATTTCTCTTTAGGACAGGGGCTTACTTTCAGTGTTGATTTGGTTAATTTGTTGACTTTGGACTATGGCCATTGTTGACAATGTCAGGCAGTTTCTTCTTAACATATTTTAAGAGAATCCTACAGCTGGTGGTCATGCAGGAGCATAAGTAGTAGCCCCCTCCTATGGTGAATCTGTCAGCCTGTTTAATTGCTTATGTCTTGCCTTGTTCCAAAAACTTAATTTATTATTCCACAAGTAATACGTGTTCATGGTAGAAAATTTAAAATGTAACAGGAACAAATTGTTCCCTGATACTTGGAGAGTAAGACATTGTACATTACAATGTTTGTTTTTCCTCAAATTAAGTCAAATTTAAGCATAACTTGCTGAACTAGATTAGAAAGCTAATGTTAGGCATTCCTCAGGGTCCCTTCCATGGGGAGGAACTGTGAGGCTTTGGAGAGGTGGGGCTGGGAGATGTGAGTCCCTAGTGCTGAATGTTCCCTCCTCATGGGTGCCTGCCGGCCTTACCCATTCAGTTCCTGCCCTGAGAATGGAGTCCTGCATCCCAGAGGAGCCAGCCCACAAGCTTGGCCCTGAGCCTGCAAAACTGGGTGAGGCCAGACCTGTGCTCAAAGCACAGACCTTTCCCGTTCCTCATTCGGAGGTGCTCTCAAGTTCATTTTTGTCATTGGACCAAGAAATTGAAGACACAGAGTTGGAATAGGGCTTGTCTATTGTCTTTTAGTTCCTCCCTTCTCATTCTGAAACCCACAAATAATTATGACTACCCTTTTGTGGAGCAGGGAGAACCCAGACATCAGGAGCCTCAAAGCTGGTCTCTCTACTATGGGTTAGGGAAGTGTGGCCTCATATGCTGATTCTTCAGCACAAACAAACAGTGTACTTTTTTTTTTTTTTTAAAGCAACAACGACAACTACAAAAAGGCACAGATCACCCATAGTCCTGCTACCATGCTTAACAATTGATCATGCCTTGTTTTTGACTTCCTAATTATTTTTTTTACACATCTGTACAGAGATGCACCAGAAAGGTGGGGACAGTTTACAGCAACTCACTACACAGCAGTATTATAAAGAACCTGATAATAAAAGGAAAATAAAAGCCTGAAAATTGGTTTGGATCTAAGAGTCATTTTTCCCATTTTTCTAAGGTTTTTTTGCTGTCCTCGGTGCAAGAAGAGGCTTTTTGTGTCGAAGGCTCCTCCACAAGAAGTTTAGAAGTGAAATCCATTCACACAGCAGGTCTAGTTTCCTTTTAAAAAGTCCACCTCCCTTATACCCTGGGGAGCTCTACTGGCTGAGGACCTTGTAATTGCTGAACTGCAATTCAAATCAGAGTGCGATTGTGATCAAACCAAGTGATTCTCATTACTCTTTTGCCTCTTGCATAAAAACCACTCACATTGACAGCAAGCAAAGCTGAGCACAAGCAGTCTGTGATTCTTGGCAGGCCAGCTTCACTTTTAATAAGCAGCGTAGTGTGGGAAGGAGACATGGCCAGCGTTGGCTGCTGGAGTGGGTGGCAGGTAACCTGAGGAGGTCTGTGCTGCTTTCTTCCTGGGACCAGAAATACCCAGGGCGTTTGGGTTGCTGGCTGGGGCTGTAACGGGGTGGGTCTTTGGCTTTTTATTCTAAGCTCAGCTTGCTCTCGGTCCTAGAAATAATTAGAAGCAAGTGTGTCTGCAGTGGTCCGCTGTGGAGAGTGAGCCTGGTGGGCTGTTGGCTTCCCTTTGTCACTCATGCCCACTTTCCCTCATGCGCTTGGTTGTTGAGATGGCCAGAGACAGTTTTATTACATTCAGTGCTTTTGAGTTTCTTGTGGTGCCTTGTTAAAAGGCCTGATGCTCCTAGGTGCAGAGGAAGGGAATGTTCTTCTAAGTACCTTTGAAGTGGCAGGCACAGGCTTTGTTCTCTGTTCTCTGCAGACTTGTCTTTTGAGAATCAAACTGTGGATCCCCCCAGCAGGGTGGGCTCAGGGTAGCTGGAGGTCATGCCTGGCCTGTGCAGACCTGGAGCATGCAGCTCCCATGAGCTGATCCATGGCTGGAGCATTTTATCTTTGTTACCCAGTTTTGTTTGGGAGTTTAAGAATCTTATTTTTATTATTATTATTATTATTTTACAACCAAAGTGGACCATTATGTTCTTCCTTAAAAGAATCTGGGCCCATTTTTACCTACAACTAGATACTTGGAACAAATATTTTTTTGCGATATTTTTGAGGTTTTATTTTACATTTTTACTGAGGTATAATAAACACACAGAAACGTGCACAAATCTTAAGCCTACAGCTCAATAAACATTTACTTCTATGTATGCCCCCATAACCACACACAGATTAAGACACAAAACATCGCCTGTTCCCCAAAGGCCCCTCATGTCCTTCCTTACCAAGACAACCCTTCTAACTTTTCTCACCAGGTATTTGTTTTGACTGCTTTTGAATTTGCTACAAAATCAATTCATCCGTTCTTTTTCATTGCTTTTTTGTATTTTTTTTATGTGAATTTACTACCACAGTTCCTCTGTTCAACTGTTAGATGAGTGTGTTGCTGCATTGCAATTTTTTTTAAAAAAACCTGGCATATAAGTGGTCTTTTGATACTGACCATCATTTACTCCAATTATTTTAAAAGATTAGCAGTGTATTTTCCTTTTCATCAAAAGGAAATCTGATACAGAATCTATTCACAGAAAATAGATCAAATATGAACAGCTGCACCTGAGTTAGGCATAGGTGACTTGGAGCCCCTGGCCTCTTTGCCTTCCTCCCATGGGTAGCTCTTGGCTGAGGTAAAACAGCTCATTGGTTTGGAACCTGGCATGTGGAACTGAATTGCCTGCTTAGTGTCTCCTTGCTGTGCGTTCTTGGACAAGTTTCTTAGTCTCATTTTTCTTGTCTGTAAAATGGAGATTAAAAAACAGAGCTTTATCCTAGAATTATAGAAAACACTAAAGAAGGTGGTGCAAGGCAAGCAGTGCACATGCTGTTCACATTCAGCAGTGGTGTAGTAAGTGTCATCACTGTAGTTGTCATTTCTGTCACCGCAGAGCCCTAAAACTCCCTGGCACACTAATGGAAGGCCATGGACCTATGCCAGTGACAAGATCAAAGATGGTCTTCCTGATATCTCTCCAGACTCATGAGGGTGCGATAGGCCCTAGCCTGTCAGAGTGTTTTCCCCTGCTGGTGCCTGACGTCTTTGGAGACTAATGTTTTATTAGGTGTGGCCTGGCAGGGAGCTGGCACTCTCCTGGCTAGTGGGGAGCCCTGTGCCTCAGACCCTCCTTCCTCTGTGTACCTGGACCTTGTAGGACGGTTGAGTTTGTTAAATAGAGATAGTCTGAGACTCTATCCTTGTAGCATGGTGTTCTTATGGCATGAATCCCAGCAATTCAGAAAGATATTAGGATATGAAGAATGGAGCCTCTTTTGGGATTTCATTATATGCTGGCTTCCAGCCAAGTTGGACTTTTGGAACCAGGCCCAGGTTCAGGTGTAGCTGGAAGAATTAGGTATTAGCATTGTTATTATTTGTAGCAATAACAGATAATATTTATTTAGTGCATGCAGTCTGCATTGCATGTATTATTTAATCTTCACAATAGCCCTGTGACATAGGTACAGTCATTATATTTGTGTATATGGGCTAATCTGTGCACTGGACACCTTCTTCTTCCAACTAGAATTAAATTTCATGAGGGAGGGATTTTCTTCACTATTTTCCCCAGAAATCAGAAACAATAACTATTTGTAAAATAAATGAATAATTCTCTGTTTAAAATGAAGAAGCTGGGGCCCAGGATAAGTAAATGACTCACCCAAGGTCAATTACTAGTTAAAGTCAGAGCCAGGCCTCGTATTTCCTAAGCTCTTGCTGGTGACTATCCCCTGTGTAAGAGTGAGAGGCAGTCCTGAAAGGACAGAGGCCCAAGGTTGGAGTGATAGATGGGATGAGAGGAGAATACCCTGAGCTCAGAGTTCGTATGTCGTTAGGGCAAAGAGGCTGGTGTGCTCTACAGAGCAAGTGGGGTATGATCCCTGCCCGCTAGGCACTCATTCTGGACCTTATCTGTGTGTGCGTGGATAGCCTGGAGAACGGACAACTTGTGATGGATCCTTCCCCCGGTTCCTGTGGGTACTGGGTAGATATTGCTGTTTTGGACTATTATATAGCAATACTGCAGGTTGTCAGCAGGGCAGGAGACAGAGCCCACTCTTGTCTACAGGGACCCTGGCTTAGTAAATTTAAGCTCTGTGCTTAGGCCAAGGGTTGTTCATGCTTGAGGGTTTTCATCTTCTTTTTCTTTAAGTTCTGCTCCCATCATGAAACATTGTTATCAAGTTAATCTCATGAAGACTTTCAAAGCCAGCTTGATGCGTGGATGCACCTTTACTCATAGTAAAATTAGCAGCAAGTTCATTACCCCGTGCCATTACACCACTGCAAAAAGTTTCTATCCCTCATCATTTCCCTGTGTTCAAGGGGACAACTCAGTGCTGTGTGAAGTGAGGTGGGTTAGTGTGTGGCTGCTCACCTCCAGGTTATCTTTGTCTGGTGCTGATCCATTCCCTGCCCTGTCTTCAGTTAAATGTTTATTTACCTGTTTCCACTGGTGTATTACCTTCTTATTTTATTCTGTGTTTGTCTGTGATTAGCATTGTCACTTTTGGATATTTTACATTGGAATCCTCACCCAATCATTATTTGTAACACTCTTTACCCTTTCTGCAATTTCTGACACAGGATTGGAGTTTTTTTGGACAGTTTTGAAACTGCCCATCAATTGGATGCTGTTTAAAAAGTACTTGTCTCCTCTTCTTAGCCATTTCTCACCCCCAGGGTTCTTTTTTTTTTTTTTTTTTTTTTTTTTTTTTTTTTTTTTTTTTTTTTTTTTTTTTTTTTTTTTTTTTTTTTTTTTTTTTTTTTTTTTTTTTTTTAAAGCAAGTTTCAGTGGTGGTGCCTTATCAGGATCTTTTCTTTAAAAGTTAGGTATCCAGTGTCTTTTTAAGTTTTCCCTCAGCATGCAGGAAAGGCATGCCTCCAACCCCGTTAATGAAGGATGAAGCCTGTATTACTTGGGGAAGGCAGGGTCTCCAGAGTGCAGAATTTAAAAGATTCAGCAAATGAGAAGCTGGAGAGCATGGCAGTAAGGTGCTCAACCTGGGACAGAGTGCCTGAGTCCCTGTAGTGCCTTGGTCAGCATCCTTTCTATTTTCTTATTCTTTAAAAAAACTGTCATGATTGAGTACCAGTCACTTGTGGCTAGTGAACCCTTGAAATAAGGTTGGTCTGAGATGAGATGTGCTGTGACTATACCATATACACTAGGTTTGGGAGCCTTACTATAAAGATCATTTATATTTTAAAATATTGATGGCATGCTAAAATGATACTTTGGGTATGTTGGGTTAAATGCTCTTTAAGTTTGTCTGTGTATTTCTACTTTTTGGTGTGGTGACTAGCAAATTTAAATTACATGTATGTTTGGCATTTGTGATCATGATACAAGTGACTTATAAAGTATGACTATTGGATAGCATTGATTTTGATTGAAGATAGAAGCTGCTCCTTCACAGGTTATTATGAGAGTTAAATGGGCAAATAGATGCATTATGCTTAGTTTGGTGGTTGGCATGTAACAAGCATTCACAAATCTTCAACTATCATCATCATCATCCTTATTTTCTCAGCCAATATAGTAACAAGGTAGGATAAAAAAATCTGGGTGTGGCCCACCCAGAGGACCTTGGTGGACCAGCAGGAGTCTCAGTGACTTCTGCCCCCACCTGGAGGACCTCAGCAGTCAGGGAAGAGACTGGGTGAGCCCTCCCTCCAACTGGAGAGGACCTCAGTGGTCCATGGGTGCCTTGAGGACCCCTCCCTCCACCTGCAAGACCTCAGTGGGCAGAGGACCTCAGTGGGCTGGATAGAGTGTGCGTGAGCCCCCACTCCACCCAGAGGACCTCAGGCAGGCTGGCTTGAGTATAGGTGAGCTCTTCCTTTACCTGGAGGACCCTGAGTGGGCTAGCAAGAGCAAGGATGAGGCCTCCACTCACTTGGAGGAAACCAGCTGGGCCTGTGAGACCCCAAGTGACATAGTAGATCCTTGACTGGGGCACACACCATGGACGGGTGATGTCCTGGTGGCTTGGAAAAGTCTGAAACAGTGGTAACAATATGAACAAAGGGTTGGTTCACATGATTCGTAGGTTAGTTAGCCCAGGAAGAATCCAGGACTCACCAAACAAGCTCCACAGGAGTAAGTCAGGTGACTGGCCCCTGGCCTACACTGTGGGGCCTGGCAACTGGATGAATGTGAGCTACACAGTAGGACACTGCCTAAGATGCACATGATGGGGCAGGCGAGACTAGTGAGATTGAAAAGACTGAAATATAAATCAAGAGGTGAAAATGGCAAGACAAAAAGCAAAATGCAATCTCAAACCCCCAATTCATCTGAAACAAGTACAGGAGACATTGACATAGAAGACACTGGAAGACACATACTTGAAATTTCTGAAAAGGTAGCAAGTGAAGTAAAGAAACAAATCCACAAGACTATAGAGGAAATTAGATCAGACACAATCTCTCAGATAAAAAAAGAAATGACTACTTTAATGAAGGAATTGCTCAGCATAGCTAGAGAAGACATAGATTAAAAAATAGAGGTGCATAAGAAAATGAAGGAATCCTTGAATGAATAACATAGGAAAGAAATAGAATGCATGAAACAGATTCAAAGAGATATCCAGGAAATTAAATATTCCAGTGAAAACTGGCAAAACTACTTGAACAAAACTGAAGATAGACTTTCATACCTTGAAGACAGGATAACAGCTAGCAATCATTAAAGGAAAAATCTGTTAAAAATAACAAGGGACCATGAAATAACAGTTCAACAGGTCCAACATAATGCAAAGAAAAGGAATCTAAGACTGACAGGTGTCAATGTTGAAAACAGGAGTCAACATAAATGACACAAAAAACTATTTGCAGATGCAATAACAGAAAATTTCCCTAGCATGTGAACAGAATCTGACATACAGATAAGTGAGGCATATAGGACTCCAAACAGTCATAACCAAAATAAATCTTCCCCCAGACATACAATGATCAAGATTCCAGAAATTCAGCATGAAAACAATATTAAAGGCTGTTTGAAAAACGAAATAGATCACCTATAAAAGAAAGCCCATTAGAATAATGGCTGACTTTTCAACACAAATCCTTAAGTCAAGAAGAGCCTGAAGTGAAGTATTTCAAGCCCTGAAAGAAAAAAACTTCCAGCCCAGATTGATATACCCTGAAAAACTATCTTTCATAATTAATGGAGAAATAAGATACTTCCATGAAAAAGAACAACTGAAGAAATTCATGTCCACCAAACTAAACCTAAAAACAATATTGAAAGATATTCACTATTGAAAGATACTCAATATTGAAAGAAAAAATGATCACAATTCCCAGAACAACAACAGAAAGAAACTACCAGGCAGGGCAAGCAATTAAACAGAGGCAAAAAGCAGGGAACCAACAACAGGATAATAACATGACAAAGATAAGCCAATGCTTATCAGCTATAACCATCAATGTAAATGGCCTCAATTCACCAATCAAAAGAAACAAATTGCAAAATGGATCAAGAAACAAGATCTAACAATTTGCTGTATACAAGAAACACATTTAATTCAAAAAGAAACTCAGACTGAAAAATCAAAGGATGAAAAACAATACTCCATGAAATAGCAACCCAGAAAAAATCAGGAGTAGCTATTCCATTTGCAGACAACATGAACTTCAAACAAAAAATGGTCAGAAAAGATAGAGGTCACTACATACTTGTTAGGGGAAAAATTCAAGAGGAAGAGACAACAATCATAATATATATGCATCAGATACAGGAGCACCCAACTATATCAGGCAAATAATAATAGACATGAAAAATCAAATAAACAATAACACAATTGTAATAGGGAATCTTAATAACCCATTGTCGCAAAGGGATAGATCAACTAGACAAAAAGGCAGCAAAGAAATAGCAGATCTGAATCAAACATGTGAACAACATTTATAGTGTTCCATCCAACAATATCAGCATACACATTCTTCTCAGCTGCACATGGGACATTTTCTAAAATAAACCATATAATAGCCCATAGAATATGCTTAAGTAGATGCAGGGTAATTGAAATTATCCCATGCATATTATTTGATCATAGTGCACTGAAATTGGAAATTAATGGCAAAAGAAACTGCAAAAAATTCATAAACACATGGAAATTAACACCCTACTGAACAACTAACAGGTTACAGATGAAATTAAAGAAGAAATTAAACAATTAAATGAAAATGCAGATACCACATACTGAAACCTGTGGGACACAATGAAATCAGTCCTAAGAGGGATATATACAGAAGTGAGTCGTCTCATCAGGAAAAAAGAATAAGCACAAATAAACAACCTAATGCTGCACCTCAAGTTTCTAGAAAAAGAAGAGCAAGTCAAGCTCAAAGCTCTTAGAAGGGAGGAAATCATAAAGATCAGAGCCAAAATTAACGCAATTGAAACTAAGAAAACCATACAAAGAATTAATGAATCAAAGAGTTGGTTCTTTGAAACAATAAACAAAATTGATAAAACCCTAGCCAACCTTATCAGGAAAAGGAAAGAAAAAACTCAAATTCATGCAATAAGGAATGAAAAGGGTGAAATCACTGTGGATTGATCCGGCCCGTGGATCAGCTCGTGGGTCTTGCCTGGAGGAGAGACGGGATGGGGGATGGGGGCAGGGCAAGAGGAGAGAGAAACGGAGACAAGTCCAGCGGTTCCAATCAAGTCTCGTTTATTGCGGAAGTGCTCACAGCTTATATAGAAGTGGGAATGGAAGCTGTCATCACACAGGGGTGTGGCGAGCACGGATAGGTTATTGTCATTTCCTGGCGGGATAGGGGAGGATCATGGGAAATGTAGGCTTTGCATGTAGGCTTGCGAGAGAGGAACATGGGAGATGTAGGCTGACACACTGAATGCCCACAGGCGAGAGAGGCGGGGCGGCAGCTGTGAAGCTTTACTGCTCTCTACAGCGGATCCTGTGGAAATTCAGAAAATCATGAATACCTGCTTTGAAAATCTTTACTCACATAGGCTGGAAAACACAGAAGAAATGGACAGTTTCCTAGAAACATGAATTTCCAAAGCTGAATCAAGAAGATATAAAAATTTTGAATAGCCCAATATCAATTGATGAGATTGAAAATTTAAGTAAAAACTTACCAACAAAGTAAAGCTCAGGTCCTGATGGATTCTCAGCTGAATTCTACAAGAAATTAAGGGAAAATTGAGCACCAATACTCTTCAAACTATGAGTCTTTGATGAAATTGAAAGGGAAGAAGCTCTCCATAATTCATTCATGGAGACAAGAATTACTCTGGTACCAAAGTCAGAGAAAGTCCTAACCAAAAAAGAGAACTACAGGTCAGTCTCCCTAATGAACATAGATGTAAAAATCCTCAATAAAATACTAGCAAACAGAGTGCAGCAAATCATCAAGAATATTATATACCATGACCAAGTGGGATTCATCCCGTGAATGCAGGGATGGTTCAGAATATGCAAATCAAATGTAATACACCACATCAATGGAGTCAAAGACAAATATCAGATGACCATCTTAATAAATGGAGAAAAATGTTTTGATAAAGGCCAACACTCATTCATGATAAAAACCATAGAGAAAATCAGAATAGGTGGTTTCTACCTCAATCTGATAAAAGACATCTATGACAAACCAGTGGCCAGTATCATACTAAATATACAAAAACTGAAAACTTTCTTTCTAAAATCAGGAACAAAACAAGGATATCCACTATCACCACTCCTATCAATATAATTCTGGAAATGTTAGCCAGAGCAATTAAACAAGAAAGAGATAAAAGGAATAAGAATAGGAAAGAAAGAAGTTAAGCTATCAGTATTTGCAGATGACATGATACTCCACATAGAAGACCCCAAAAACTCCACCAAAAGACTTCTAGACTTAATAAGCAAATTTAGCAGTGTAGCTGAATACAGGTTGAGCACTCAAAAATCAGTAAATTCCTGTATGCAAACAGCAAACTCACTAAGAGAAAAATTAGGGAAACAACACATTTCACAATAAAATCCCCCCAAAGGAAATATTTAGGAATCAGTCTAATCAGGATGTAAAATATCTATATATTAAAAATTATGCTCTGAAAAAGATTGAAGAGGATATCAGAAAATTGAAAGATATCCCTTGCTCATGGATAGGAAGAACCAATGTAGAGAAAATGGCCATACTCCCAAACCTGTTATACATATTTAATGCAATCATGATCAAAATACCATTAGCATACCTCAGAGATCTAGAGAAGACATTCCTATAATTCATTTGGAAATAGAAGAGACCTAAAATAGCAAAGGTAATCCTGGGAAAAAAAACCAAGGCAGGAGATATCATAATCCCTGACTTGAAATTATACTACAAAGCTACTGTGATAAAATCAGCATGGTACTGGCAAAAAGCAGACCTGAGGATCAGTGGAGCAGGTTAGAAGATGCAGACACAACTACAAAGACACTCAGATACCCTATCCTTGACAAAGGGGCCAAACATGTTCACTAGATGAAAGGTAGCCTCTTTAATAAGTGGTACTGGAAAAATTGGCTTTCCACATGCCGAAGACTAAAACTAGACCCATGTCTGTCACCATGGACTACACTAAAGTCAAAATGGATCTTTGATCTAAATACTAATACAGAAACACTAAATCTTCTGGAAGAAAAAATAGGTGGAAATCTTGAAGACATAAGTGTAGGCAGAGAATTCATGAACAAAACCCAAACTCCACAGGAAGTACTTCCAAGAATCAACAACTGGGATCTGATCTTACTAAAAAGTTTTTGCACATCAAAAGATATCACCAACAGAATGAAAAGAAAACCCACAAACTGGGAAAAAAGTTTAGCCAACTGTCCCTCAGACAAAGGACTTCTATCTAGAACATATGAAGAATTAAAAAAAAAATCAGGCCCTGCAAATTCAAAGACCCAATTCAAAAATGGGTATCTGGTATAAATATGCACTTCTCAGGTGAAGAAATACAAATGGCAGATAAATACATGAAAAAGTGTTTGGCATTACTGATCATTTAAGAAATGCAAATTAAAACAGCACTGAGATTCCATCTCACTCCAGAAAGAATGGCTATCATCAAGAAATAAACCAATAACAAATGCTAAAGTAGCTGTGGGAAAAAGGAACACTTTCCCACTGTTGGAGGAGGTGTAGACTTATGCAACCTCTGTGGAAATCAATGTGGAGATTCCTCAAAAAACTAAGTTTGAAAGTCCCATTAGGTCCAGCTATTCCTTTTTGGATATTTTCCCAGCACAGTTGAAAATACCTTATCACAGCGATATATGTGCACCCATGTTTATAGCAGTACAATTTATAATATCTAGTTCTTGGAAACAACTGAAATACCCATCAACTGAAGAATGAATAAAAAAAGATGTGTTTTTTATTCAATGGAGTACTACTCAGCTATCAAGGATAAACTTGAGGCTTTTATTGGTAAATGGATGCAACTAGAGACAATACTTATAAGTGAAATCAATCAGACTTGCATGTGTAAACATCATATTGTTTCCCTAGTGTAAAAAACTGAAAGAGTAAATAGGATTCAAAATGTATAATAGATACTGTGAAAGTGAAAAGGAAAGAAACTGCTCAAAAAGAAAGAACATCAGGGATGAGGGAAAGGGGAAAAGAAAAAAGGGAAAAGATTATATATATACACACAAGATAGATAATTATACTACTAATCTGTTCATCAAAAAGAATGGTCTGTGCTTTAATTGATCATTTTTTCATGCCTATGTCTTGTAATCTGAGCAACTACTTTGAAGGTAATCTCCTATTATATGATTTTTTAATTCTGTATCATTGATTGTGTTCCTTTCTTTGTTTTAAAATAAAACAAAAATCTGGGTGTGAACATTTGGGGTGTGATTTGAGGCCAGCCAGTGTCCTCCTTTCTGAGAGGTTGCACATACTTTGGCCTCTCAGGTGTTACGAGCAATCCTCCTCCCCTGGGCTCCTCATTTGTATTCATACTAGAAGGTTGTTTACACAGTTCATGGCAAATCCTGTTACCTATAGGGATGGCTGCTCCCTGCACTTTGTAGCATCCCCTGAGGCCCACTTATTTACCCAGCTACTTTGACTATTATAATGGAGCAAAAAAGATGAGCTTTTATGAAACCACTTACAAATTGCTAACGTCAATGATGTGCTTCTTATAGCACTGTGCAGAGTGCTTTTCAACTACTACTTTATTTAGTGCTCACACTAGCTACCTAGGAGGCTGTGGCCTCCTAGTTTACAGCGGAGTCCAGTGAGTCTTCAGATATGTAATGTGTCCAAGGTTTCATAGCCTTGTGTGAGAGATGTCAGTCTCGAATCCAGGTCAGTCTGGTTCTACTCAAATAATAGTCACTATACTCTTTATTGTAGAACACAAAGCATGTCTCTTTAATCAGGAAACATCATGCCACAGTCTGGGTATTTCAGCATGTCTGATATCTGGCAGGCGGGTACTCTGAAAGCATAGAAAGCCCAGAAAATCCGTAGAGCTGAACTGGATTCTGGACTCAGACTATGATCAGCAGTGACAGCACAGCCTAGGCTGGCCTTTTGTCTCAGCCAGGCAAATCAGATATGATTCTTCTAGAAGTGTGTCCACTGGAAGGGTGTTCCAAGACACTAGGGAATTAAGGACGTTTGATAAATGTATTAGCTTTGCTACAGCTTCTTAGTTGGCTTATTTGACAGAACATTTTCCAAGATCCAGTGTTTTCTTTTTTTAAAATTTTAAAATTTTTATTTATTTATTTATTTATTTATTGAGGCAGGGTTTCACTGTGCAGTTCAAACTGACCTTGAAATCACTTTGTAGCCCAGGCTGGCCTCAAACTCGCAGCAATCCTCCTGCCTCAGCCTCACAAGTGCTGGGATTACAGGCGTGAGCCATCACACCTGTCTTTTATATTTTTTTTTAATAAAGCAAAGCAAGACAGAAAAAAGGATAGAAATGGTATATAATTTTAAAAAATAGTAGGAAATTAACACTAGTTAATATATTGCATGTTATCTTAGAAGTAGTTGTTCAGGTCACAAGATCTAGGCATAAAAAATGATCAAACAATCAAACAATGACAACACAAGTTGATGAACTAACAGAGATTAATAGTCTTGGAGAAATTTCACTAAGCTAAACTCTGATGCCTGTGTGTGTTAGGAAAGAACCTTCTCTTCCACTGAGGTCTGATGTAAACTTGCTGGTGACTTTACTGCATTAGCTAAATGCCAGGAAAGATACATGTCGCAAGCTGGGTCTTTCTGTCGCCGGGGGACACTGCATGGCACATTCTTTCATGAGTAAGTATCACTGATTGGAGCAGCTGCCTTTCAGGGAAGCTGCTGCTGTTGAATAAAAGATTTCTATTTAGTATCCTGG
>RJWM01010732.1:0-62653 GCA_004363535.1 Dasyprocta punctata
GTTTGAGCCGGTTGCTTTCCTTATCCGTCATTTAGTAAGTTAAAAAGCCCTAGAGAAAACAGGATAGTAAAGTTAGCATTAACTAAAAACATCTTATTGATTGCTAACTTATAAGCTATATAATGTGAAGCTTTGAAACATGGTAGAATATATCAGGATGTATGAAATAGACTGTATTATTACAAAACTCAAGAATTTTGTGGAGTATTTGAGGTAGGGTATGCTGACTCAAAAATACATCAATGCATCTATTTTTTATGTGAATGAAGACAAAGCTTGTCTGTACATATTCATGGTGATCATATGATCTCACTTTTACTTTTAAAAGGTAACACTTGGAAGTATATTAGGGTCATTTAACTTTATTTAGTTCTTCAGGGAAGGAAATGCACACATGACTGAAAAGTTTTTTTTGTGTTTTTGCGGCACCGGGGATTAAACTCACAACCTCGTGCCTGTCAGGCGCTTAAGTCACAGCCAAACTCCCGGCCCTGGTTTTTTGAGGCAGGGTCGCACTATGTAGCTCAGGCCGGCCTTGCGCTCGCATTGCAGCCCAAGCATGCCTCGAACTCACAACACTCCTCCTACCTTAGCCTCCCGAGTGCTGGGATTAAAGGTGTGCGCCACCACACCCGGCTTGAAAAGTTATTTTTTAATTATGTACTTTAAATTGTTCCAGTATTACTTTTTTCCCTTGTACTCTGTATATGGAAAAGAACAGAATCATGTTACCTCCTACCAGTTGTCAGAGGTTTATACTTTTATGACAGTATCTGGTTCCTTTAGTTTTCTTTTCATGTACTTGACATTTCTGGAGTTGTTACTCTGTTTGAAAAATTGTATTGTCTGTTTTTTAATATTTAGGACTTGTTCAGCAATCCCCCCCCCCAAGAAAACTTTATCAATCATTTTTCTCTCCCCAAATTCCCCAGTACACTAAGCCCTGGTCAAGTATTAATCCTGTTGTGTCTGTGGATGTACCTATTCTGGACATTTCAGATAAACAGATTCATACAATGTGTGGCCTTCTACATCTGGTTTTTTCAAATTTCCTCCATGTTGTAACATGTATCATTCCTTATTGTTTTCCTTACTGGTTGCATTGTTCTACATTCCCATCAGCACTATATGAGGATACCAGTTTCTCTATTCTAGCCAATAGTTTTTAGCTATCTTTCTGATTTGTAGCTATCTTAATGGTTGTGAAATGGAACATTGCATTTTGAATATGATTAGTGTAATTAATTAAAAGGATATAGTACCTGTTTGTATTTCTAGACACATTTCTTTTATTAAGACTATTTCTCCTGTAGTAGTATTTTCAAGTGATTTTATTATCATTAAAGAATTTATATGCAAGTTATTCAGGAACAGTAACAACTAATACCTACAGAGTATTTAATATATCCCATAAAGTTATCAATGATATAATGTACATTTTATAAATGAGTAATCCATAAAGAAGTTAAAGAATTAGTCTATAATCATATTGTTAAATGTCAAATCTTGATTTTGAATTTCAGTCCATGTTCTTAACAAGCATGTGGTACTGCCTCCTAGTACCTTATGCAAATAGGTTTCTCAACTATTAGCTCAAACACAATTTGACATAAAACAGCAATGTGTTCTTTGGTATACTCAATAAAGTATATGACCTTAAAAATTAGTTTGTTATTACGTTAGGCTTGCTTTCTTATAAATTACAAAAGTAATTGAGATTCATTATTAAGTAGTATGACAACCTTGAACAGAAAGACTAAAGTTACTTTCTCAAACTATTAGAATACGTAACTTCTTTAGTCATCTTATACAATATGTCAAAAAAGTAGATATACTCTATATTGTCATTATTGGCTAGGTGTGTTCCAGTAATGAATATTAAATCTTAATAGGCTTCAAAGACTTACTTCTTTTAAGTGCTATTTGTTCACTACAGGTTAATAAGGATGTACTGTTTGTTTGTTTCTTCTCCTAAATTTTTTTGGGGCTTTGAAACAGAGTGTTGCTGATTTGCCCAAGTTAGCCTTGCTTGAATTCACAGTCCTTCTGCTTCAGCCTTCCTGGTTCTGGGATTGCACACCTGACTTCATTATTACTTTTTAGGTATACAGTCTGATGGAACAGAACCATCAGATGGGTGCGTAATATTTAATTATTTCTCTTATTGTTGATGTTAGCCAGAAATAAGGCAGAATACATGGCAAGGCTTATTGGCTAAAAGATAGTTGCAATAATTTTCAGTATCTCACTAACGTGCATACAAATTCGTATATTTAAGCATGTGAATATTTGATTTTATAATGTTTTCCCTTCATTTTTTGACTTGATTAATTTGTAAAAGAATGATACAGAAACTTTACCTTTTCCAGTCCTGCTATTCTTGTGGTATTCTTTTTTTGATTGTTTATCTGGTACCTTAGAGTCCATCACATTTTGATTATTACGTTTTACAGCTATTAACTTGAACAGAATTTGACATACAACAACAGTTTGTTCTTCTGATATACTTTCAGTATACTTGATTTGAGCTTTTAAGAAGTCAATGAATTATAATTGTTCGAATGAAAAGTTGAGACAGTGGGAAAATGGCCTCCTGGAAATACTGTTGAATGCATGTTTGGTTTATCAGCAGTTAAGTTTTGTATTTCTCCAGTATACCTGGAAGAATCTCGTGTTCCGGGATACTGCTCATATTTTCTGGTTCTGGTCCCCAACCCACCCTCTGGGGTACTGGGAATCGAACTCACAGCTTTTCATTTGCCAGGCAGGCATTATGCCGCTGAGCTATATCTCTGGCCCTGCTCATGTTTTCTGAAGAATGTAAAAATATTACAGCAGTTTGATTAAATGTCATCATTATTCACTTATCAAAATGAAGATATTTCTTTACTTTTTAAATGATGAAATAAACAGTGGTTTCTTACAATACGTTAAGCTAGGAGTATGGTGCTTTTAGTTATTGATGTATCCTTTTCAGTGGTGAACCAGATTGTTAATGGTTAAGGAAAACTGACTGGTTTGAAGGAAAAATAATTTTGAATTCACTGGTTATTTAAGGAAATACACATACTCTTATTATTGGATTTGTGATATACTCTACTTACTGAACTCTTGAAGAAAACGTGGAAAGAACCACCTTCATGTGTTGTTCCTGTTTCTACTTTTATGGTTGATAATAAAAAAATTTACACTAGCAAGTTTTAAACTACTTGCCTGAATGAACCATATGTTCTAAAATGTAAGAGATTATTTTAAATATACTAGTATTTACAAAATATTGCAAAAGTGGCTTTAGAAAACTGATCTGTTCGATTTTCTCATTGTTAATATTTTTTCAGTAAGCAGTTTGGCAACTCAAAAGACCCTTTGGAGTTTGCCTAGAATTTTTCAGAGTTTGCATAAGATCTTTGTTTACCATTGGTTGCCTGTTTTGTTCCAGATACTTTTTAGGTGACTCTTTTATGAGACTTGGTAGACTATTTGAGACTTTGTAAGTTGGCTAATCAAATTAAATACATGAACAATGAAAAATACATGATCAACATTTGAAAGTCTATTTTTAGTAGTATGTATGAGTGATTATTGACAGAGATACCGACTAAGTTATAGTATGAACTTGTAGTGTGGAAGACATTAAGCTCAGTCATTCTTTAGCTTCTATCTGTTCAGTTTTGGCAAGTCCTTTTACCTTTTTTGAACTTCTGTTGTTCAAAATGGAGACAATACAATCCATCTTGTTGTGAATGTTAAAGATTTAGTGTATTTCATAGCCAAAAAGCCAAGAAACAGTTGAAGATTCATCAAAGTATTTTGGATAGTGATTGGCATATGGGGATTGAATCCCAGGCCTTTGCACTGAGCTACATCCCAAGGCCTTATTTATTTTTAAAAAATGTATTAGTACATTTGCAGTAATGATTATATTTCTTGTGGGGAGTTGGTACATATACATAACACATCTTAATTTGTTTTTCATCCCTTCACTCCCTCTCCCTCTGTCTCTTGGTTCCCTTCCCTTTTGCAAAAATCTATCTCCAGTTGCTAAAGTATCTTTTACTTTGTTCTTTATTCTGAGTCTCCCAGAAAGTGTTCAAAGTTCTAATCCTCCAACCTCAAATTGTTAGAGTATGGAGTGTACCATCACACAGACAGGTGCCATCCCACCAGGCTGACCAAGGATCCATAGAACAGGAAGTAATTCAAGACTTACTAGTAATTCCAATTCAGAGACATTTGAGATGATTTTGGACTGATTAAGATTAAAATCTTTATGAAGGAAATTATCTGCAGGCAAGCTGCATGAGGGTGGGAAGGGTTGTGTTTTGACTTTCAGAGCTAAAAAGAATGACTTTTCTGGAAAGGAAAGGGGTTTTACAGTAAAAAATTAACATTTATTTGGAGTCTTTCTGTTTTGTCAAAAGATTTGTGTATTTATGGGTAAGAAAGATGAGTTTATTATTTTGATTGCTAAATTGAATGTCCATTTCTGCAGCTGGTATTTCTCTAACTTCTTTACCCCTTCATTCTTAGCAAACAATAGTTTTATACCATACCTAGTATACTTCTTTGTGTACCTGAAGTTTAAAACAATACACTATTAAAATTTTTAATTTTTTATTTGTATACATTTGTTACATGTGAAATTTGTACTTGTACATATTATACCTTTTTATTAATTTATTTCTCTCCTTTCTTCCCCTTCCCATTGTTTTCATTTTTTCTTCCATTTTTAGTTTTTTAATCCCTTTTTCCTTTGTTCCCTTCCCTCTTCCTTTCCCTCGTTCCCCCTTCCTCATGAACATATTCTTCCTATTTCCAATATCTATTCATTTTGCTCCTTATTTACCCTTTGGTTTCTCAAACAAGCAAAACAATGGTATATTTAAGCTTGTGTGTCTTATTTCATTTAAAATTATGGTCTCAAGGTGCATCCATTTACCTACAAATGATTCAGCTTTATCCTTCTTTATTATAGAGTAGTATCCATTGTATATAAATATCACATTTTATTTATCTATTCATCTGTCGATGAGTATATGGGTTATTTCCAAGATTTAACTCGTATAAACTGTGCTGCTGTAAACGTGGGTATGCTCATACCACATATGATGCTTTTAACTGTTTCTGGAAGACCCCCTAGAAGGGATTAGCTGGGTCAAAATGTAACCTCCAGATTTTGTTTTTTGAAAAATCTCCATGCTGGTTTCCACAGTGGTTGAACCAGTTTAGGCTCCCACCAACAGTGGAGAAGGGTTTCTTTTTCCCTGCAGCCCCTCCAGCATTTGTTATTGGTTGATTTCTTGGTGATAGCCATTCTTTTCAGGGTGAGATGGAATCTCAGTGTTGTTTTAATTTGCATTTTTCAAATGACCCTGATACTGAATGTTTTTTCATATATTTATTTGCTGTTCCTACATCTTTATCTGAGAAGTATCTTTATTTCAAATGCCCATTTTTGGATTGGGTCTTTGAATTGGGAGAGGGTCTGATTTTTTTTTTTTAATTTAAGTATTCTAGATATTAGCCCTTTGTTTGAGGAATAGCTGGTTAAAAATTTTTTTCCCATTCTGTGGGTTGTCTCTTCACTCTGCTGATAGTTTCTTTTGCTGTGCAGAAACTTTTTAATTTGATGTGATCTCAGTTGTTGATTCTTGCAATTTTTGTTGCACAAGCAGGGTTTTGTTCACAAAGTCTTTGCCTACATCTGTGTCTTCACACCAAGAATTAAAAACTTGTCCAGAAAGTACAGTGTTAATTACCTTCATAACTTACTGGTACCAATTACTGGAGGGCCATAAAAAGCATTCTTGGCACATGTTTAGAAGACAGAGAGCTATGTTATCACTTTGTTTTGGTCAGGGAAAGAATAGTATTTCTTAGTATTGTATCATATTGTATAGTACTTCTTAACATAAATTAAGTGATTAGCATTTTATCAGGTTAAAATTACTTGTGTAAATGTATTTGAAAAACCTACAAAATGAAGTTGTTTTTTTCCCTTAGGGTTCAGCTGATCCTCTCAATAGTGCATTCCATTTGACCTACAACATGGTTTTGAACTTACTACGTGTTGAAGAAATTAACCCTGAGTACATGTTAGAAAAATCCTTCTATCAGTTTCAACATTATAGAGCAATTCCAGGAGTAGTAGAGAGTAAGTATAGAATACCATAGCATCCTTCTTTCAACTAGATTAAATAAAATGACTATATTATTGACTAGTTTGGCCTTGTTTTTTCCTAGTGAGACACATCTCGCTCATTATATAAAGGACTGCAGGCCTGTCGTATAGTCTTTATAGACAAGACCAATTCAAAATGAAAGCAGGAAAATCCTGGCCACTTTTTCTTATTGGTTATGCCATCATGTAATTTATTGTTTTAGGCATATGTATCACATAACAATGAATGTTCTTTAATAATGCAATAAAAAAACTGGTAGATTAAAATTGGACTTGTAAGAGGCATTTATATATTTGATTTTGACTTTTGCCATTTCTAAGAGCGCCATGGCATTTTAACTTGGATTTGAGTTCAGCTTTTTTAGAATTTCCATTTCCTAATATTATCATGTTTTCTAAAGTCCAAAAAGTAAGGGTTCTGTTTTAAGTATGTTCATGTAGTGCAACTGATCATCATATAAAGCTGACTTAAAAACTAAAAGTTTTTAAGCTATAGGTTTGATTAATCTTATAAAAATAATGCATAATCATAAAATGGGAACACAAAATACAGCAAAAGAAGAAAGTTAGAATTATTCCTACCTAAAAACAGCTGTAAAACTACTTAACATTTTGTAGTTTGTTCTCCTTTCTCATACATGTGCTCTTTTTATTTTTATTTATTTATTTATTTTTATTTATTTATTTTTTTGCAGCACTGGGGATCGAACTCACAGGCTCGCACCTACCAGACAGGCGCTTAAGCTGCTGAGCCAAACTCCCAGCCCTGGTTTTTTTGAGGCAGGGTCACACTATGTAGCTCAGGCAGGCCTTGCGCTCCTGCTGTAGCCCAAGCCGGCCTCGAACTCACAATGCTCCGCCTACCTCAGCCTCCCGAGTGCTGGGATTAAAGGCGTGCGCCACCACGCCCGGCTTCTTTTTATTTTTAAACTAAAAAAATCAGATGTGTAGCTTTTGTGATAATTATGGTACTTATAACTGATATCATTTATTAAATACTTACTTTATGCCTAGTCTTGTGGCTATAGTTTCATTTTAGAATGGTGGAAAAGTTCCTCAACTTAGGTTATGATTGTTTACATTGTGAACATACTAAATATCACTAATAGTAAATTTTATGTTATGTGTATTTTATCACAACAAAAGTAGTTAACAGTGGATTGAGGGCATACTGGAATGAGTGAGGAAGGGAGGTCAGCACTAGAGGCAAAATTAGGACAGGGAATGAAATCATAGATTAAGAGGATAATTGCCATATGCTGAGACATAGGGTGAACCTTAATCGAGAAGGAAGGGGATAATTAGATCCCATGCCGTAAATCATCTCTGAAGAATCTTTCTTTAAAATTTCCAGTATAATCTATATGCAAACTGACTTTGTTCCTTCAACTTGTAGTAAAAAAAAACATAATTGATGGATGCAGTTTATAAGGTTTGTAAGCGTGTGTTATATCATACATTTGTTTTATTTTTAGAGGTTAAGAACTCAGAACAACAATATAATAAAATAGTAATTCCCAATGAAGAAAGTGTAGTAATCTATTACAAGATAAGGCAGCAGCTTGCCAAATTGGGTAAAGAAATTGAAGAATATATTCATAAACCAAAATACTGCTTACCATTTCTACAACCAGGTCGTTTGGTAAAGGTATGTCATTGTTTATAAAATATTTCAGTATTTTAAAATATTTTAGATAAAGATCTAATACTTACTTTGGTACATTTTGTAGTTCTGTCTCATACGTGTGCTCTTTTTATTTTTAAGCTAAAAAATCAGATGTGCAGTTTTTGTAATAATTATATTTATAATTGACTTGGTGATGCTTCCTGCTGCAGTAATTGACCTATGATAATTACTTTACCTTTTTCATACTACACTGATTTGTTGCCCTTTTAAAGGCCTTTTTAAAAAATCACCAGGGGTTTTCATTTTGGGAAATACAAATTTAAATAATTTTGGAATTACTGTATAAAATATTTCTGATACTGGTTGCTATCTAAAGCACAGTTTAGATAAAGTCTTAGATAAAATCACTAGGTGTAGAAAATGTAAAATATTCACAGAACAAATTACATTCATTTTATTTGCCAGTTGAATGTTATTCTAAGGACTTGTGAACTCTTTTTTTCCCCCTGTACAATTAAGATCTTGGTACTTGAATGTAGCATTTATCTTTGAAAAAATAGTAGGAAATGAAAAAGTTCTATCTTATAATGTAGGAATGGAAAGCTACACTTGCCTTTTTGATATGTAATGATTTACTTGCTTATTTTTAGGTAAAGAATGAAGGAGATGACTTTGGCTGGGGAGTAGTAGTGAATTTCTCAAAAAAGTCAAATGTTAAGGTGAGCTGTTATCCTTAAAGTCAAATTATGTATGTATTTTTAGTGAAATGATTTTTCAGATTCAAAAAATTTATCTAAATACATTTACCTTAAGAGGTGATAGATAAACTGTGTGCTGAGGAATTTTTTGAATAATATTAAATTCTGCCCTCAAAATGATGTCCTTATTCTAACAACAAAATATGAGTTTCCATTTTCAGATGGTAAACTAACTTTGCTTTGTCATGGGGTAATATTTGTTTTGTATATTGCTGGATTCAGTTTGCTAGTATGTTGTTGAGGATGTGATTACTCTTGAGATTTGAGAACCATGTTATTAGAGAAATAAGAATCTTAATAAAATGATATGAAATCACAAAATACCAGTCACTAAGCCATAAAATAATCTGTTTTGCATTTTGTTTCATTAGGGTGATTTGGAGATATTTTCTGACATTGATCATTTCTTCTAGTTTCTTTTTTCTAATACTGGATAATAGGATAAACTAAACATTAGAATTTTAAAAGTGGCATTGTATGTCTCAGTTATTAGTAATCATACTGTTATATTTCATTAATGTTGAGTTATTACTATGTTTTCTTGTATTTAAGTACAGAGAAGTCAACCTTCATTTTATTATAAAAGCATTTACTGAACAATATATGCTAGGCTAAATGCTAAGAAAATAGGTCCTTATACACATGGAACTTAAAATTTCTGGGCCAGTATTAAAAAATTAATGAACTTCCTTTATCCTATTATTCCAGCCTAATTCTGGTGAACTAGATCCTTTGTATGTTGTGGAAGTACTTCTACGCTGTAGCAAAGAGAGCTTGAAAAATTCAGCTACAGAGGCTGCAAAACCAGCTAAACCTGATGAAAAAGGAGAGATGCAGGTTTGTACTTCTTGTTTTTTAGATTTCAGGTATTTTGTGATTTACTATCACTAGAGGTTTTTTGGATGATTGTAATGAGCATATTGTCATAATTTTTAAATGAGAAGTTTTAAGGCACTTTGGCTTACCAACACCATTTGAAGTATCAGAAAGATCGAGATTTTAATTTTATCTTTTATCAAATTATGACCAAGTAAATAATGACAGAGTAAAAGGTAAATTAATAATTTACATCTCACATGAAGGTGGATTTTACCATTTGTAATATGGAGATTTTTCAGTATTTGTGACTATGTGATTATATAATTTAAATCCATGCATGCTGTTTATCTCTTACTCTCATGGTTGAAGCATTGTTTTGGTAATCAAATATTCTTACCCACAGTTCTTAGTTGTTTAATTTATATGTGCCTTTGTTTTGTTGTTGTTGTTTTGTGTGTGTGTGTGTGAGTGAGTGTAAGAGAGACAGGGTCTCGCTATGTAGTTCAGGCTGGCCTGGACTCACTATGTAGGCCATGCTGGCCTCGAACTCACAGCAATCCTCCAGTATCAGCCTCCCAAGTGCTGAAATTACAGACTTGTGTCACTGCTCCCGGCTATATGTACTTTTAATTAAATGTAAAACATTTCACTTGCCATGTGAAATGCCCGTTTCATGAATGTTTTTTATCTTTACATTGGTATAAGTAAAATGGTTTTTGGTAAAATTTTCTTGCACAGATTCTAAGTATTTGATTTGATCTGTTTAATCATGGTAAGATTTTTTTTTGTTTTAAAACGTTAAGTATGTGGCATATTGGCAGAGTCTTTTAGAAAATTACTTTTGTTTTAATAAGCTTGGTTTCTAGAAAGAAATCTACAAAACCATGAACTGCTTCTTTGGATCAATAAATCACGAGAGTTGGAGTTGTCAGTATTTAAAAAGACAAATAATGCTATACATTTTAAGTGATGATTTAGAAGTTATTTATAATTTTTATACTATCTAGCCTTTTATCTTTATTTTTCAGTCTTCAGAATTCCATCACTGAGAGAAACTTGTATAATTTTTTTCCTAACATTTATTTTACTTATTAACCACCTAACGGTAAAAGAGATAAAATCTTCCACTCGATTTGGCACATATTCATTGTAACCAAAGGAACCTTAGATATTACTGAAACTTGAAGTAGCAAACATATGGCACTTATGCCAGTAGTCTCCTCTTCCCGTGGCAGACACTGATAATAACTTATGGCATTTTCACACTGAAAGTTTAGACTCTTTGCCAAGAATGTGATCCAGGCAGCCATGACTAAGTCATTGGAGTTAGCATTTGAGGTGAAACATATTTACTGTGTTCCTTTATTCTAGACCCAAGTTTTACTAAGCCTACCTGCTGTGCTTTTACTTAATTATATCAGAAGCTTCACAATTTCTAATAATCACACTTCAATTCATTTCAATTAAACAACCTTTCCAAAGATGTATTCCCTGAACCCTGGGCAAACTGAGGGTCTTTTCTCTGCTCCAATAGCATTTTTACAAACTCCATTTATTTTAGTATATGCAGTTAAGGAAAATAAGGGTGACAGGAAAATATGTTAGCATGGTTAAATGAATTTTATATATAATTTGTAACTTCCAGGGGACCTGAAGCTTAACGGGAAGTATTTTGTGCTGCTTCAAAGACCTAGATGAATATGAGGGATATATTTCCCAATTCCCTGGGTCAGGGAATTAGTGAAGGAGGCTTTGAAAATGAAGTACTGTAACATTTTCAGACAAGAATTACATTCTCAGCAAAGGAAGCAATGTGTGCCGAGTATGAAACTATTTAAGAATTCACAGTAGTTCTGTCCTCTGTGTCTGACAGAAACAAGAATAAGACAGAAGAGGACTGAATCTTCCAGAACAAAATACATATATTTTTGTTTGCTTTTATAGATGATTATCTTGAATAGGAATTGTAGACATAGGGAAATAATTCCATAACAATTGATAAGCAAGCATCAGTTCTTAACTGCAGTAATTGAGTAGTACTGTTCAGAGTAGGTTAGACTTTGTTGTATAAGAGGTGAAAATGGGGCATCCATAATAAGTTTTTACCATTTCTTTGTATGTGATGCCCTTTTTTGGGCAGGGGGGTACTGCGAATTAAACTCAGGACCTTGTACTTGCCAGGCAGGCACTGTGCCCCTGAGCTATGATGCCAAGTTTATCTTTGTCTCATCTCATCCTTTGTCCAAAAGTACTTAATAAAGTGACTTTTCCTCTTATCTATGACATAAACACAACTTAAACTTTTTTTTCTAGAGAATGTTTACAGAATGAGGAGAGAACCAGAGCACATGCATGCACAAGCCAGCTCTGGATTGCATTTATTAGCAGAAGTTTACAGTTCTAATAGTGTGCTCTAAATATTGCTTGTAGTTTTATCACTGTTACTTTGCCAGCTTCAAATATATCTGACCACTGCTCTTTATTACAGCCAATAATAATAACGCTACAGTTAAATGAGACACAAACAGGAAAGTTCCTAGTTGCAGGGTCTAGGTAAGTGGTTTCTGTTGTATTTAGGCAAGAAGCTCACTGGAATTTTTCAGCAATAATAAAAATTTTTATAAGGAACATGGACTATAACAGATCATAGCTGTATACTTAGACTATATAACAACAGCTTGAATATCAAGGTATACTAGTAGTTATGGTAGAATGGGATTTAGCAGTTGGGGCACTTTTGAAGTATGCAGAAGGGCATACAGTAGTATACTTCTAAATTTTTATTTTAAAAAAGTCTTGTTGTGTTACCCATACTAGGACCCCAGACTTGTGGGCTTGGGCTCAAGGGACCCTTCTGCCTGTTTTGGGCAGCTGGGACTAGAGGCACACATCACCACACCCAACTCCTGAATACAAATTGAAATCAGAATTTTTAAATAAACTTTGAGGATATTTTAAATAGCTGATTTGGGTCTGAGGATGTAGCTCAATGGTAGAGCACTTGCCCAGTATACACAGTGCTCTGGGTTCAAACTCCAATACCAACCAGGAAAAGTTTTAATAATCGATTTAACCTCTATCAGTTAACTCTTAACATGTCTTTCTACTCAGGGACAACTTCTGTTAACTGCTGTTTTTCTCATATCGGTATGGGTCACACCTTTTTAATTATGTGTCTCAGTTTTTTGTTGAAACCTAGATATTTTAAATAATAGGATGTAGCAACTCAGGAAATCACATTTCCCCCACTCTCCCAGAGTATTTTTGTTACTATTTGTTGTAACCGTTTATTTAGTGAGCTTTCTAAACTATTTCTGTTAAATCTTCTTTTGTTTTTTGTACTGTGTACAGTCACTGAGGTCTCTGCTTGGTTAGTTTAGTGTTTAATAATTGTACAAAGACTTGGATGCCCACCACCATTAAATTCCAAGTCTTTGATTAGGGCCTTGCCACTTACCAAGGCAGTTACAATTACCTTACTTTCTTAGGCACAGTCTCTATTCAGAGTTGGGTGACGGTGTAAGGTCTTTGCAGGGTTTGGTTTTTGTTTTTGCATGCACACAGCCCTTTGCATGCACGTTGCCATCTACATTGGTGTGAACAAGTGCGAACTTTTCATATTCTGAAGAACTTGGTTTTATGATTTTGTCAGTGTTGTTAGTGTTTTTGTCAAGAAGAGGATTGTTGGAGGTCCATGCTTCAGCATTTTCATTGACATTTTCCTGAAAAAATTTGGAAAAAACTATATACAATTACATTATTCAGTACTAATATGTAGGTTATTACATTAGTTTTTTAATTAGGTCAAGACACAAGTTCATAGATTTTTTTAAATTATAAAACTTAATCAGTAACTCATTGGTTTAGTCTTCTTTATAAAATTCAGTTTATTAAACTAGTTTAAAAATTTAAAAAACCAACTTGTATTTTAGCTAATAGTCATGGCTTGAAGGAATTATATTCCTTAAAATTCATTTATTATATATTGACTTACATCTTATAATGAGTTACATTATCTAACATACCATTTGCTTGTTTGGAGAGAAACTGATTCATGACAAACTTTGTAAAGCCCATAAGATCTAAGGACAAAAATGCTTCCTGTTCTAGCAAGTTTCCAGTAATTGCCCACATGATTATTCAGATTTATGTAGATAAGCCCTAATTCTACTTACTATCTTAAGTAGTTAGGCTTAGAAAGTTGAATAAATTGCTGTATGCAGATACTACTATATATTTTAAAATCTCCATGAGTTGAGCTCACTATGTAGCCCTGGCTGGCCTCAAACTCATGTTGAACCTCCTGCCTCAGCTTCCTGAGTGCTGGGATTACAGGTGTGCGCCACAACACCCGGCTTTCAATCTCAGTGAGTTAAGAGATTTACAATTTAGTATCAGTTATTCATCTAGCTTTGAAATGTCTCATTTAGAAAACTTTCTGTTTCTAATTAGGAAATTGTAGATCTCTCTTTTCTATATTTAAAGAGGCTTTTGGAGGGTTCACTTTTTTTGTCATTAATGTAAAAGAGTTGTTGACTATTTCTTGGTTGGAAATTATTATGGGAAGTGGCTTTGGAAACACCCATTTTTATTGTTTTGAAGGAAATTCTGATACCTGAATATATTGAATTCAACTGGAGTTACATGAAATATATTCTTGTTCTCTAAAATCAAGTGAATTATTTTTAATTTTTCTGCCATTTTGAATTATATATGTGTACCTCAGTACCAAAAAGCTATGCATCTCTTCCTCTAGATGTTGGCTACCTGGTACATTTTTGATAATTTTTCATGTCTGTCTTTTCTTTCCAGGTAGACAATACATCTAAGATTTGCATAATCACAGACCAATGTTTCAGAACTCATTTATATTAGATAGCTTTCCCATCTCTGGAACAAAATAGCTGACACCCCCAATTTACATGAGGAAAAGTGTTTTGAGGATTCATAGTTTCGGGCTGTGGTTGGCTGGCTCTGAGGCAAACCTTCATGTCAGAAGGCCATAACAGAGGAAGGCTGTTCAAATCCTGGCATCTGGGAAGCAAAGCACAAAGAAAAATGCCATAGAGGAAAGGCCTTGGGACCAGATATAGTGTCCAAGATCCTACTCTTATGACCCACTCCCTCCAACGAGGCCTCACTTCCTCATAGCCCATTCAACTATGAGTTTCCCAGTGGGTAAAGCTGTTGATGAGGTTGGTGTCCTCACGGTCCAGTCACCTGTCCAAGAGCATCTTAACCTTGTCAAATCTACAATGATCATTAACCAGAACACCATTTCAACTCACAGAATGTCCTCTTTAGAAATGAATTATTTAGTTTGGGAATTCAATTGATAGTAAAGAATCATAACCACATGAAAATAAGACTGAGAGAAAGTGATGAAGTGTAGGAAGGAGTGGCGACGTTAGAAAAGTCACCATTGGGCAACCACCATGCATATAACTGACTTAGGAAAAAGTCATCCATCGATGGTAAAATTTTAATGAGGTGTAGGATATTTACACAGTCTTTAACAAATCTAATTGTAAAGGAGAAAATAGTGACTGTAGTAAAAACCGTAGCAGATACCACTTTAATCAAGGGATCAAAGTTAATACCATCCATAATGTTGACTGGTGGACTGAATAAAATAGAACTCATTTCTGCCCAACAGTGCATAACTTGAACCTCATGATTCCTCATAGTTGGACAAATCCAAGTTGAGGACTCTTCTACAAAATAACTAACATAAAATATTTTTAAATGTCAGAATTTTCAGAGAAAACAGTAAAAGTGAACTATTATAGATTAGAGAATGGACAAAGTCTATGCATGATCCTGATTGGATATGTACAGTAGTAGTGAAAAGAGCGGTGTAAAAGACATTTTTAGCTAAGTAGATAAAATCTTAATATGAACTATAAATTAGATGACATTGTATCACACTGAATTTTCTCTTTTTACTTCTTGTACTGTTTGTATGTGGGAGAATGATAAAGGGGAAAAACATTCTCTGATCCTACTCATACAACTTTCTGAAAATTTGAAAATTGTGTGAAAATACCGATAGATGAAGAGCAAAAAAGGTGGGGAATTTTAAGACTAAGGAAATAACAGTGTAATATATGTCCCTTGGTTGGACCCTGGGTCCAGATTATAGTACAGTTGTAGTAGAATTGCAGCAACAGCAGTAGTAGTAATAGTAATTTATTAAAGAACCTATTTGGTCTGATGAAGAAATTTTAGTGTATCCTGTATATTAGGTGATATTATATTACTGTTAAATTTTTAGGATCTTACATTGTTGCTATATTGGTTATCATGAGCCTTGGAGTTTCTAAGGATTAAACCCAGGGCCTTCACACTGAGCTATATCCCCATTTTTTTTTATTTATTTTGAGACAGGGTCTCATTAAATTACCCTGGTGGGACCTAAATTTGCTATCCTCCTGGTTCAGCCTCTTAAAGTGCTGGGATTACAGGTATCTGTCATCATGTCCAGTTTAAAACATATGATCTTAAGAGATGAATGTATTTAACTGGTAAAATGAAATGACATATTACCACAACTTAATTTCAGATGATTGAAAAAGGAAGAGGAGGAAAAAGGAAGGCAAGAAGAAAAAGACATCCCAAAAACACACATGCTTGCATGCCCAAAAAGATGATTAGGGAGAGAGAAAAAGCACAAAAACTACTAGTTTAGCAAGCTATTAAAAGTTCGAAAAATATAGTTGAGAAAATGCGGTGAATAGTTTCTAGTTCATTTAGTTGCTTTCAGAGAGAAAACTGACACTGCTGCTGTACTAGGAAAAAAAACCCTAATTTTTTAAAGTCTGAGAAATAGGAAAAATATAAATTAATTGTCAGATTGTAAAAGTTGGGACTATAATTGAATTCCTGGCATTAAAACTAAAGATCTAGAAACATTACTTCTGCATTGCTACCTAATACAGTAATTGTCCTCTTTAAACAGTGAACTCTATCCAGTTTTTTACTAATGTACAACAAATGCCATTGTCCTTTTTTCATTGACATGAGTATATGACCTCTGTTGTTGTAGTACTGCTATGTGCAGATTTGTCAACATCTGCTAGATGTTTGTTATACTAAATAACTTTTTAAATGAACATGGTAAATATTTTATATACATTGCATTATTTTATATTCTGAGTAGTTCAGTGAAGTAGATGTAATTTTATGAATGATGAAGTTGAAACTTACAAAGGTTAGGAACCTTAATCAAGGCCACACAACTAACTGATGATTGAATTTAAACCCAGGTAACCTCATTCAACTGCTGTATCATTTCTGTTCAGTAAAACACCAGCAAGCTGTGACAGTTGTTTTCTCATTGGTGATAAGTGTAAAAGTAGCTGTGAAGACCACTGTGCTGACAGATTTGTACTTGTGAAGTTGTTAACCTTGCCTCAGGTTTATCCAAACCCTCTAGAGTTACATCACTTTAAAGAAGCAAAATGACTCCATATTTGATGGTGACGGTGAAATATTTTTGACTGAAGAAGATATGAAAGAAAGTTTGTATGTAGTGTTCTTAAAGATCTAATGCAATGTCTGTTTTCTCTGTTTAAAATCCTTTTTTTTTTTCAGTCTATCCCAGTCCATCCAAAACTTGTATGGACCTTACTTGGCATCTAACCCTGTTAAACAAAAGTTTTTCTTCTATAGTGCTATGAGAACATTTATGTGTTCAAAAAGGTAGAGTGAGAGAATGTAGCTCATTAGTAGAGTACTTGTGTACCATGTGAGAGGCCCCAAGTTCAATTCCCAGTATGGTGGGAATTTAGGGAGGATAATCTTTCCAAAAAGTTCGAAGTAGTGAGAACATAAACATTAATAACCTATGCATTATGTATTGAGAAGACCCTTTATTTTCATGTACATTTATTTGCCTGTTAAAGATTTGAAATAGTTTTTCCTTTTTAAATACAACCTTTACTAAGATATAAGCTCCAAGGGTAGGTGGCTGTGCTACAATGATTATTACTTAAACCTGTGACATGCAAGCTTCCTTTGATGGATCCATGTTTAGGAAATGGTGGAATTTGAAAATGTATAATTTTAATTGTACTGTTACATACATTTTTGCTTATAGGTTGTCCCAGTTTTGGTGCATCTCTTGTCTGCTATCAGCAGTGTTAGACTTTACATTCCTAAAGACCTTCGGCCAGTGGACAATAGACAAAGTGTTTTAAAATCAATACAGGTATGCATGTTTATAAGTTCAATATACATTTTATATAGAGTTTCTGAAAAGGCAATTGAAATGCCTCAAAATATATTACTTTCAGGAAAAGTATAAACATTATCAATATGTGGCATTTATTTCCATAGAAATTGGTACAGCTGATCTACATGTAGGTTTTTCCTCTGTGAATTCAACAAGGTGCATTACCAAAGGAGGGCTCACCAGAAACAAACCAAAAAAAAGACTTCACCATTAATCTTAACTGTTATATGCTAACTATGAGTTGCTTTATTCATTGGTGAAAAGTTATGTTTCACTGTACTTGGGAAGTAATACATGAAATTTAACCATTTTTTAATTTGATTAATAGATAAAATAGTTTTATTTTTCAATAGGGATAATCATGGCTTGCTGGGAAATTTAATTTTCCACTAGAAAAAAGTAACACAATTGTTTGGTCAATGCACATTGAAATACTATTAAAGGAACATTTGTTAGTTTGATCAACATTCATTTCTCTTAAACATCACTGTTAAATCCCATATTTTAACAAAGATATTTCAACTTTTGACATCAACTTTAGCAGTAATTTCATTTACTCTCAGTTTTGTCTCATTAGATAAAGTTAGACTATTGTTTTTTGTGATCCTTCATAGACATATATATGTCTAACATCATATACTTGGAAACCAGAGAAAGAAAAATAAGGAAAATGAGCCTGTTGAAAGGCTCCTTCCTTCACTTAATGACTACATATTTCTTTTTTTGCTACTTAATTATATATGCTTAAAAACTAAAGTTTTAGTGTTTTCTTTGTCCTTAAACTTCATGCCTATGATTCTGCTTACTTGATTTATAGATTGCGTGACTTTTGTACTGACACCTCCTTTGAGTGGGTTAAACAGCTGGAAATACTGTGCTCACACAACAATCATTTTCTTGAAACAGCTTGCATTATTGACTTATTTGCTACAGCAGTGTTTGTGCTATTGAAGCAGTAACATTTGTAGTTTTTACTATTATATTGTGCTATTTTTTTTTTTAAGAATTTGTATTTTAGGATTTTTTTGTGGGGGAGTTATTTTAAGACAAGGTCTAAATATTTAGTTCAGGGTGATATTTTTTTGGTTTGTTTGTGTTTGGTACTGGGGATCGAACTCACAACTTCACACTTGCCAGGCAGGCACTTGTGCCACTGAGCTAAACCCCCAGCCCTTCCTTTTGTTTTTGAAACAGAGTCTTACTCTGTTACCAGCCCAGTCTCAAAAATAAATAAATAAAAAGATTACTGGGTTGAAGTGATATTCATGCCTCAGCCTTCCAAGAGGCTAGGACTGTAAGGGCATTACACACACCCACACCCACACCCCCACCCCCACCCCTACCCCTCTACCTCAGTCTTGGAATCCAACCCAGGGCTTGGCACATGCTAGGCAGTTGCTAATCGGCCAGATTCTTTCTGACCTTTGAGGCCTATTCAAGACCCTAAAATTCTCTCAGTAGGTTACCAACCTATAGTGAGCTATCCCTTCTCTGAACTCAAGCTTTTTATATTTAATAGTTAAATTATATAACAAAGAAGCCAGTTAAAAGGGATCAGGACCCTTTAAATGTTTGTATTTTACAATTCAGTAGGACCTTGACTAGGAATGAACTGAAGAAATAACCCAAAAATCAAAAATAGCTTCCACATATGAAACAGTAAATATTAGATTATATATGATAGTAAGAAGTTACAACCACCTAAATACACTAATGGATTTATCAGTAAGTTGTGTCACATCCAGAATTCTTGAACTATGCAATATTAGTTTTATTAGTGAATTATAGATCACTGTGTTAGAAAATGATAGCATAGCTATGCATTTTTGAAAAAAAGAGGTTTTCAAAAATAATGCAGTGGAAAAATATCTTCCAGTTTAACTGGAAAAAAACTGCACATCCTTTTTATGTCCATGTACATATAAAAATACTGACTAAGATTAGTCTTAATTTTGTCTAGAAGAGAAAATTTGAGTTTTATGTATTTTATTTCAGGAAGTTCAGAAACGTTTTCCTGATGGTGTTCCGCTACTAGATCCGATTGATGATATGGGCATTCAAGATCAAGGACTGAAAAAAGTCATTCAGAAAGTAGAGGCTTTTGAGCATCGAATGTATTCTCATCCACTTCACAATGATCCTAATTTGGAAACTGTGTATACACTTTGTGAAAAAAAAGCACAGGTATGGCAGAAACTTTGTTTTTATAGTACAATTTTATACATATTTCACTAAATACCAATCTACTTTGTCTAACCAAATAACCTACTCACTTCTCTCCTGACTTTTCTTCATGTTTCACCCTTAAGTCATGCTGTATTTCCCTACTTTAGGCTTCTTACAGTTTTCAGTGTTTTCTCCCTCTGCTTCTTTTTCAAATGGAAATTTTGTTTGCCTTGTATTTAATGTTTTAGCTGGTATTCAGTAACTTTTCAGATACGTCATTGCTGTCATGGGAATGCATCTAAAAAGCTCCTATGCCACACTCACCTGTCCCCACTAAGTTAAAGCTTTAATGGGAAAGTATCTTGTAAGGTGGCCTTATAAAATATTTCTTTGCTCTCTTTCATGAATGAATCTGGTTTCATAATGTTCACGTTATTATTGAACTTTCTTTACTTTTATATATCTTAGATTGCAATAGATATTAAGTCTGCAAAGCGAGAACTGAAGAAAGCAAGAACTGTTTTACAAATGGATGAGCTTAAATGTCGCAAACGTGTTTTAAGAAGGTTGGGATTTGCTACTTCTTCAGACGTCATAGAGATGAAGGGACGAGTAGCTTGTGAGATAAGCAGGTAAAATGTGGTTGTTCTAAAGAATGTTAATCTTTTGGGGGAAAAGTGGTTTTATAATACTTTCTGCATTATATGAAATTGAGAAATTAGAAAAATCTTGGATCTTAGTAATTAACATAAACATCTCCAGCCTTTTGATGTATTTCCTTTAGAACCCAGTTTGTATATATATATATTTTTTTTTACATTTATGAACATTTTAAGCCTTGAAACTTAGTCTAGTAACCGTTACCATTCTATATGTTTAGCAGATTTTACTGTTTTGAGCTAACCACAAGAGCGCAACCCAGCTTAAGGCTGGGTATAACAGACAGTTGGCTAAAAATGTTTGGAAAAAAAAATTTGCACATGTACATATCTTTTTCTCCTGGTCTTATTTTCTAAACAATATTGTGTAACATTTGTTTCCATGGCATTTACATTGCATTAGGTTTTGTAAGCAATCTAGAAATGACTTCAAAATGTGTGAGCAGATTTGTGTAGGTTATATGCAAATAATACATTTTTCATACAAAGGATTTAAACATCCTTGACTTTTGGTATCCTCAGTATTCTAGAACCAGTCCCTTCTAAATATGAAGGGACCTGCTATATTTTTGGTTTGGGCAGTTTTTACAAATGACCTTAAAACTAGATGATTCAAAACAACAGTTGTTTTATTCTTTCTTTGTTTTATCTTGTCAGAAATTCAGGAAGAGCTTGCTTTGATGGTCCTGGCTCAGTATCCTCTATGTTTACCATCCAGACATTGTAAGCTAGGGGTCTGGAGCAGCCAGGAAAGTTAGTGTAGATGGATCCCTCTCTGTCCCCTCTTTGCTCTTCTCTCTTCCCCCTTCTTTCTCATCTCCTCCTCTGCCTTATCCTCTTCTTTCTCTGTGTAGTCTAGTTTGGATGTCTTCATAGTATGGCAACCTGAGTAGTAGCACTTCCTATATGGAGGTCCAAGGCTCATACGTCAGCGTTGTAACAGCCTAAGGTGGAGGTTGTCATCCTTCCTGACCCAGCTTTACCTTTTGTCACCTAGCTTAGGTATTATAAAGCATCACTTCTACCCCATTCTCTAGATTACAGGTGAGTCACAAACCCTCCCAGATTCAAGCGGTGTTGGAACAGGAGATACCATTGTGATCATTTTCAGGAAATGCAGTTTGCATCCACAGTTTGACCATCCTGAAATCCATGCTGGGTGGGCGTGGTAGCACGCACCTATAATCCCGGCCCTTTGGAGGAAGGAGGATCACTGTGAGTTCAGGGCCAGTCTGGGCTACATAAACCAGTTCAAGGCCAGCCAACACTACATAGTGAGACCCTGTCTCATACAAACAAAGTCTATCAGTTATTTCCCACGATGAGGAATGGTTCCATCCTTAGAAGTCCGCTTGCATCTGCCCTCTTTAACTTGAAAGTTACAAGATGGTGGCCATAAGCATGTGCCTGAGCATGAATTTTGTTCTGTTCCTACAGTAGCGGCCATGGTTCTCAAATGTATAAAAGCTATTTTTGAAACAGTTGTTTTTTAGTGTCATCTTGCTGGCTCTAATGGACAGGGTCAGAGAATTACAGGTTTTGTAAATGGTTTGGGGCATTTTTGTCATGGAGTTTTTCATAGTCTTCATCTGTCCCAAATGTTAAAGACTCAGATGTCTATAGGGGCCAAAAGGAGACTGTAAGCAGTGACTTATCCAGTGCCATTTGTTAGTAAAGGTTAATGTGATACCAGATTTACCAATTGTAAGAGTTCTTTGTAAATAAATGTTAATGATTTGTTTCATGGTATATTGTAAGTTAAGAATTATTTGAATGAGTATGTACATTTTCAATATTTGGTATCTTATATGAAATGCCTAAATTACATATGCGGTCATTAAGTACTAGCAAATATAAATCCCTGCCATTTCCTTTAATAAATCTTTGTCATTTTTCATTGATTACATCTCATGGTAATATCATACATTTTATTAAAAACTACACGCTAAAGATATGTATATACACATGTGTTTATATTCTGACATTTAAATTGTATTTCCCTTTTACTGACAGTGCTGATGAACTCCTTCTAACTGAAATGATGTTTAATGGCCTTTTCAATGACCTTTCTGCAGAACAAGCAACAGCATTGTTAAGTTGCTTTGTGTTTCAAGAGAATGTAAGTTAATAGATTTAACATATCTTATTTATTAATTCACACATTGCATAATCTGTTGAACAGTGTAATGGATGTGTCTTAAGTGTAAGTCTTTTGCTTTATGTTTATAATTATGGATATTAGTAACAAAGCAGCTTTAACACAAATATAGTAGAAGATGAATAATTAGACGTATAGCATTATAAAAGAAGATAATATGTTTGTGGACAGTCATCATTAATCAGATTCCAGGTTTTCAGTTTGTTCTGTGACCAAGTTTTTTTCTTGTTGTTGTTGTTTTGTTTTTTTTGTTTTTTTTGCGGCACTGGGGATTGAACTCACAACCTCGCACCTGCCAGAGCAGGTGCTTCAGCCACTGAGCCAAACTCCCAGCCCTGGTTTTTTTGAGGCAGGGTCACACTATGTAGCTCAGGCCAGCCTTGCACTCGCGTTGTAGCCCAAACTGGCCTCAAACTCAGAACGCTCCTCCTACCTCAGCCTCCCAAGAGCTGGAATTAAAGGCATGCGCCACCACGCCCGGCAACCAAGTTTATTATTTGAAAGTCTAGCCGGATCATGCAGTCCTAGAGTGAAAAAGATATCTGAAAATTAGGAAAAGTCAGTAAAAGTGAGGGATAGTCAGACTAAATTGAACATGCTCTTTTATTAAGATAACTGTGGAACAGCTATTTTATTTTGGGGATTTTTCTTGGTTTTGTTTTGTTTTGTGGTACCAAGAATTGAACTCACAACCTTGCGCTTGCCAGGCAGGTGCTTATGCCTCTGAGTTATATCCCTGGCCTGGAACAAATATTTTAAAGTGCAAGGTGTCATGTGTGAAGCAGTGAGGATAAGGTTTTTGTTGATTTACCAGTAATTTTTTCATGTAAGTAACTAGTTCATGTTTCAGAGATTTTAAGAAATTCAAAAATGAATTGGGGATGTAGCTCAGTAATAGAATGCCTAGCATGTGCAAGGCCCTAAATTCAGTATCATTTTCTAAAATCTTAAAGGACTGTTTTTTGTTTTTTGTTTTTTTTTTTAATATATACACTTAGTTTAACTTTTAGGTAAACTGTGGAAGACATTTTTTCCCCACTTCTGCTTTTGATCCTGTTACCTGTAAATGCGTTTCCTATTTATTGTTTACTAAATCAAATGTGTATTGTTGAAGTAGATGGATTCTTTTCTCTCAGGTCTTTTGTTAGAATTATGGCCATAGTGGTGTTAATAACAAATAGAATAATAACCTTAAAAAAGTGTGCGCCCTCCTGAGAATGCCTGCCATGCACTGCTGAAGAAGTTTGCATACAAAAAGAATTCATTACTTTTTGAGAGGCATACTAGGGATTGAACCCAGGACCTTTGCACTGACCTACATGCTCAAACCTTTTTAAATTTTGAGATAGGGTTTACTAAGTTGTTAAGTTGCCCAGCTGAGGCTCAGAATTGCGATCCTCCTGTTGCAGCCTCCCAGGGTGCTAGGATTAAAGCGTGTGCCAGCACACGCAGCAGAGAGGAATATACTGCTTTACAAAATACATGTGACTGTTGTTTTTCTTAGTTCAAACTTTTACTACATTGCTTCACCAGATAATAAAAGCATTTGTTGTTTCCTTTGAACAGATTTAAGATTTAAAAATAAGGGAATCTGTGGTATTTTATTCATCTCAGACTTTGTCTTGGCTAATTTCTTACTCTGTTTTGTTGTTTTGATTTAATGTGGAACTAAAATAATTTCAGTTTCTGAGAGGCCAGTTATGTTAACTCTTCAAAGAAGTTGGGTTTAACCAAAGCACAATTCTTAAATCTTAGAGCAAGATGTCACTATATGCAGTTAAGATATGTTCAATGAAACTACACTGTTGCAGTGTGTCATCGATTCTTGTGGTTATCTCTTTCAGTGTTGAGTGGAAAATGTACTAAATGTCAAATGAAGTTCTATCCAGCAAGAATAAATGTAGTAAGATACTTGATCTGATGGATATAGTAACTTCTACTTAAAAATGTTTCTTAAAATGTGCTCCTACACTTTTACATAAATTAAAAGTAATTTAAAGATCATCAAAATCTAATACAGAGATCAGGTGTCTGTTAAGCACCCAGCGTGTGCAATGCCCTGATCAAGACACTGGAAACATAGTAGAAACCTCTGTAGTGAATAAAGATAAAAAAGTAAGATACCAACACATTCTGTTAAGTGGTGGTGAAGATTTTGGAGAAAAGTGAAGCAGACAGGTTGAATAGAGATTCTTGAAGGTTGGGGTTACAGTTTTAATATGATTATTAGACAAAAAAAAAAATCTCACCAATAAAGTAAAATTTGAATTGAGGCTAAAAGGAGAGATGAGAGAGAAAACTGCACATATCTTGAGGGGAGAGCATTGGTGAAGGTACACTTGCTCTCCTTACATGGGGACCAGAGTCTTGTACCTATAGTGGCCAGAAAAAGGAAAGTGATCAGTTACCGTTGTCCATCGATGAACACAATATCAAAGACATTTAGCAGTCTTTATTTTTAACAGTTACATTTAGATATACTGAGTTCATTCTGGCCATTTTTCTTTTTCATCACTCATCAGTAAGCTTTTGTTTATACAGAAATAATATAGAACTTGGTTAATGATTTATTACATAATATACTTGCTTCAGATCAAAACCAAGTCCTGGGTAGGTATTGATGCTTAAAGACAGATGCATGGCATCAAGTCATAATGGGTTTAATATTTGTCTATATTAAGTTCTATGTCATACATTATATACATACATACACACTGTTCTTGTAATTTTATCTTTGTATAACAACTCTACTTTTGTCAAAATTTTTTCACAGATACTGTCTTTATTCTTACAAGCCTATCAGTTTTGTGTAGATTTGTTATTTCTCTTGAACAGTGTAAGACTCCAAAACACAGAATTCAAGTAGCTTGTCCAAGTTTATTTAGGTATTTAGTGATAGATCGAAAACTTCATTGAATTTTTTGCATTATCTAAGTGAGAAATTGATGAACTTCACTAGTGGGAAATCAATATTAAGAACACTGAAATTCAGATTAAAATGTAAACTATTTTATAAAGAACTAGAAATAATCTGGGTAAAATATAAACTGGGGCATTATTTTTAATGTTCTTTATTCATCCTAAATTTTTGGTTTCTACAGATCATTTTCCTTAAAGCTATTTCAAAATTATTATGATAAGTTATTTATATGTTCATATAACTAAATTACTGTGTATAATATTTGCTGTTCTTTAATTCCATTTGTAGTCATAAAAAACTCAGAGCTTGTTACCATGCTTTGCAAATTTAGCAGTGTTATTTTTGTTCTCTGGAATGTAATAGAAAAATGAAAAAAAATTACAAGGAATAGTGATTTTACTTATATAAATTAAGGTTTGATTAGCTATTCAAAATGCTAATAACTAGTCTTAAGATATTAATTGGTATTGTAAGAACTTTGATATTAATGGATATTGTAAGAACTTTGCTTCATTGTAACAAGCAGGTAGTATGTACTGTACTTTTGCGGGGGGTACCAGGAATCAAACTCAGGACCTTTCACTTGCCAAGCAGGCACTTGTGCCACTGAGCTGTATCCCCAGCCCTATATACTGTACTTTAAATTGTGTTTTTATATCTAATTTTTCTTTTCTTTTGTAGTCTAGTGAGATGCCCAAATTAACAGAACAGTTAGCAGGACCACTTCGTCAAATGCAGGTAAAATAGTACATTGTAAAATAAATGTTTTTGACAGTCTAATCAACACAGACAGCTGGAATAAATGTATCATTTGATGTCATTCATCATACTATTTTATTAACATTTATTCTGATTTTCATTTAGGTAATTAAACATTCTCCCTCATTATAAAGAGTTGTACAGAGTCTTTATGAGTACATATTTAAAATTGAATAATGTGTATAGGCTATATTGCAATTCACTGATTGCATCATTTCCTTCCTCAGTATTAAAAATGGCATGTTAGCCAGAAATGGTAGTGCACACCTGTTGCACTCAGAAGCTGAGATAGGATTGTTGTGAGTCTGTGGCCAGCCTGTGTTACATAGTATGTTCAAGGCCAGCCTGAACTACATAGCAAGATCCCTCACCATCAAAAGTGGCTTGTATGAGATAGGTGTAGTGACAGATTTCTACTCTGGATGTTAGGACTGAAGATCTCAGAAGTTCAAGAGCAATCTGAGTAATTTACCAAGACCCTCAAAATAAAATGTTAAAAAGGTCTAGGGATGTAGCTTAGTGCTTCCCAGACTCAATTGTCTGTACTGCAAAAATAGAAAAGGAATAAATACTAGAGTTAGTTCAATTTTTCCATGAAGTACTACTTTTAATACTGAAGGGAAAAAATAATGCAAGCAGTGTAATGTCAATATAACCTGTCCACATTAGTCCAAGATTTAGTTAAATTTTTTGCACATTTTTCCATTCTTGTTTACAATAAAATTTTAAAATGTTTTATCATAAGAAATTATTTATCTCTAGGTCCTCAAAGCCACAGTATCTTATAGAAATAAATTCATTTCTTTTATTATTTTCTAGGATAAATTGATTTTACTTATGTTTTTTATTATTAGATAGGAAAACATGAGTTAAGGCATTATTGCTAAAATATGAGACAGGATCATGTTTTTAAGCATTATTGGAGAACTAAATATTTTACCAGATGAATTTTTTGTTGTGCATTTATGGTTTTCTAAGTCTGTCTCATTGTTATCTTTGCTGTGTTAATGAAACAGATTAGTTTGATGCTGCTCTTGAATAATTTAAATGAAGATTTCTGGGGATTTTATAGAAATCATGCTCTTGATGCATTTTCCCAGCCACTTCAACATGAGAAACCTTAACTGTTTAATTGCTTAGCAGTACAGCAGGCACTTAGAAGGAGAACATTGATCCAAGATTAAAAGGGAACTTTGTAAAATACTGATTTTGGAAACCTAAAGAAAAAAGTATTATGGGAGATCATAAGTATGAAATTTTAACTATGTCTTATCTTTAAAGGAATGTGCTAAAAGAATTGCAAAAGTTTCAGCAGAAGCAAAATTGGAAATTGATGAGGAAACTTATCTAAGCTCATTTAAGCCTCACTTAATGGATGTGGTATACACCTGGGCAACAGGAGCTACATTTGCCCATATCTGCAAAATGACAGATGTTTTTGAAGGTATGGTTAAATTTCATATACAGGTATTTCATCCTGATATTAAAAAAAGTATATTGTTTTATTTTTTTTTATTTTTGCGGCACCGGGGATCGAACTCACAGCCTCACGCCTGCCAGACAGGCACTTAAGCCACTGAGCCAAACGCCCAGCCCTAGTTTTTTGAGGCAAGGTCGCACTGTGTAGCTCAGGCCGGCCTTGTGCTCGTGTTGTAGCCCAAGCCGGCCTCGAACTCACAACGCTCCACCTACCTCAGCCTCCCGAGTGCTGGGATTAAAGGAAGTATATTGTTTTAACTAAGCATGAGTAATGTAATTTTTTAGTGACTGCTGTGTTCTCTGTTTCTCTGTAGACCACTATCATACTATAGAGTGTACTTTTTTTGTACTTTCACTTGAACCAGACTTGCTCTGCAGAGCACATTTCTTCCCTAACTTTAAAAATGTAAAATTTTGCTTAAAAATTTTTGGTAATAAAATGGGATCTTCTGCCTATACTCTGTAGATCTTTTGTGCTACCTAAAAAGCAGCCTGCTTATTATAAATTCTGTAAATTTAGAAAACTATTTTAACATGATACAATTTTGTACCAAAGACTGCAATCACAAGTAAACAGAGAATCCTAGTAAGTCGGATTCATGTGGATGTGTTGCTCTATGTTTTTGCACTCTTGGTTAGAACTTAATGATTTGCTCTGATTTTAACTAAAATTAGAGCAGGAAATGATTAGTCATTCCATATCTAATAACTTAGCTTCACTTAGACTCTTATTACAAACACAATAAAGATTAAATGTAATCAGCAGAATTTAAAAAACTGAAGAATAATTGTTATGCAACTGGAGGGAATTTTAAGTGGAAAATGTAGAGAGAATAAAGAATAAATTAAATGAATTACAAGAAGTAAAAAGTAAACAGTAAGCCAGGCGTGGTGGCGCATGTCTTTAATCCAGCACTTGGGAGGCTGTAAGAGGAGCTTTGTGAGTTTGAGGCCAGCTTGGGCTACAACGTAAGCGCAAGGCCAACCTAAGCTACACAGTGCGACCCTGCGTCAAAAAACCAGGGCTGGGAGTTTGGCTCAGTGGCTTAAGCGCCTGTCTGGCAGGCGTGAGGCTGTGAGTTCGATCCCTGGTGCCGCAAAAAAAAAAAAAAAAAAAGTAAACCATAAAGATCATATTTAGAAATACTATAATTGTCAGGAAAATAATTGGTTTTTGTTGGTGATTACTGTATACTAAATTAGGTATTTACATTGAACTTTCTTAAAAATGAAAAGAAATTAAGGTTTCATAGAAATATCATTCTGTTCCTGTGTTTATTTTTACCATGTTGTTTAGTTCTTCTGTTTAAGAATAGCTTTTGTTTCCTCATTTTGTTTTTGCTCATGCTTAATATTGGAAAAATATTCAAAGCTCTAGCTAGCCCAAAATATGTCTCTGTATTTTTAGAGGCAGAAAGTTAGATTGTATTGGAAATTTGTAATGTGCTAGATTCAAACCATACTTATTCCAAGTAAGATACTGAATTTTATTTTTTTTACACATGTGTGTCTTGTGTGTGTCTTATTTATTTCTCTAGTGAGTATGTTCTCAAGTTGCATCCATTTACCTATAAAAGTGTCCAGTTTATCCTTCTTTATGGCTGAGTAGTACTCCATTGTATAAAATACCACATCTTTTCTATTCATTCCTCAATTAGTGGGGATTTAGGTTGTTTCCAAGGTCTGGCTATTACATACTGTGCTGCTATAAACATGGGTGCACATCTGTCACTGTGGTATGATGTTTTTAATTCTTTTGGGAAAATACTCAGAAGGGGAATGTCTGGGTTGAATGGAACTTCCAATTCTAGTTTTTGTTTGTTGTTTTGCGGCACCAGGGATTAAACTCAGAACTTTGCGCCTGCCAGACAGGCACATAACTCATTGAGCCAAATTCCCAGCCCTAGTTTTTTGAGGCAGGGTCGCACTATGTAGCTCAGGCCGGCCTTACACTCACGTTGTAGCCCAAGCCGGCCTCAAACTCACAACGCTCCGCCTACCTCAGCCTCCGGAGTGCTGGAATTAAAGGCGTGTGCCACCATACTCGGCTCAATTCTAGTTTTTGAGGAATCTCCACACTGATTTCCACAGTGGTTGCACCAGTCTACATTCCCACCAACAGTGGAGAAGGGTTCCTTTTTCTCCACAGTCCCTCCAGTATTTGTTATTGTTTGATTTCTTGATGGTAGCCATTCTATCCAGGGTGAGGTGGAATCTCACCGTTGTTTTAATTTGCATCTCTTGAATGACAGTGATGTTGAACATTTTTTCACATACTCATTTGCTGTTCGTATTTCTTGCCCATTTTTGGATTGGGTCTTTAAATTTGGGAGAACTGGTTTTTTCGAGTTCTTCATGTGTTCTCAATAGTAATCCTTTGTCTGAGGAATAGCTGGGAAACATTTTCTCCCATGTTGTGGGCTGTCTCTTCACTGTGTTGGTGGTTTCCCTTGCTGTGTAACAGCTTTTTAGTAGGGTGAGATCCCAGTTTAAGTTTTTGCCTACACCAGTGTCTTCAAGAGTTTTACCTGCTCTATCTTCCAGCAGATTGAATGTTTGTTTTAATATTAAGATCTTTGATCCACTCTGATTTATATTGGTTGATTGATTGTCTAGGATTTCGTTCTATCTACTAATGTAAGTAGATTATGAACTAAACACCAGCTGTTAAATATTTTGAATATGTATAAATACTCTTTTCTGATTAGAACAGAGAAAGGAGTTGCTTTCCACTAAGTACTCATCATCAGGAAAGCTTCTGTGACAGTTATCTTTTGCAGCTCTTTACTATACTTCTGTCTGCAGGTTTTTAAAACAAATGTTGTGGAGTGCATTGCCCACCTAACCCCATGACATGTTCTCTTGAATTTACCCTTTCTTTTGACAGAGTACATCAGTGTTGCAAAGGACTTTACAGAGGATTTTTGAAGTACTTTTGCTAATAATAATAGAGTAATATTTTATTAAGATGTATTGTTTGTGTTTAAATTTTGGCCCAGTCTTAGTGCTAAGTGACCTAGTTATTAGTGCCTGTTCGTCATTTGATGAATAATTCTGAGACCTTAGTGAGAACCAAGCACTGTGCTGGGTGCAGCATACACAGCATCTCTCCCCTCACGAAGAGGTTCAGTCTCAGCTGGGATTTAGCAGTGAGTAGTTTGAGGATACATTTGTGATCATAACATCAGGCCAAACTAGATAGGAGTATTAATTTGGGGCATGAATTGTAGGTTACCATTTCAGGGTTGCCAGAAAGCTAAAAGCAAAAATACCATCTGGGGAAATTTGCTGCTTTCTAGTTTTAATGAGAATGATACTTTTGTTCATAAATAACCTAATATTTATAAAAATGCCCTTAAAAGCAAGTGGCTTCAACTATCCACCAATAGGAGAATAAAATATGGTCTATCTTTTGGCTGTTAAAAAAATACCAGATCATAGTATGTTAAACTGCATATTAAACATATTGAGAAGCTAATTTAAGAAAACAGACATAAAGCCTACATATCGTATGTTCATTCATATGAATTGTCCAGAATAGTCACATCTGTAGAGATAAAAAGCAAATTACTGGTTGCCATGGACTATTGGAAGAAAATTGAGTGTTACTGCTAAAAGGGAACAGGGTTTCTCTAAGGGCAGTAAACATGTTCTAAAATTAGATACTGATCATAGTTATACAACTGGATATATTAAAAATTGAATTTAACACAAAGTGGTAAATTTTACAATATAATAAATATAAACATGAGACAAATTTTATGAATAATAGTGCAAGTTCTTCTAGAATAGTGATGTAATCCTAAATGTAAAAAAAGTGTGATGACCCTAAATTGTACACTTACCATGGTTAAAATAGTGAGTTCCATGTTGTATTTTACCATTATTTGAAAAGCACAAAAAAAGTAGTGATTTAGAAAGAATTTCACTTGTTATTGCTGTAGTGGAACCAGAAGGAAAGCTTTATATAGCAGACCCGTAGATTACTGTGTTTTTGTTTCTTATCAGCTTCAGATTGCCTGGGAATGAATTACGGCTTTGAAGCATTTGTCTCATATCTAGACTAACTGATCTAATTGATGAGGCAAAATGATTTCCAAAGCTGACAGTGAGAAAAGCTTTGGACTACAGAGAACTGTAGTAGGTAGGAAAAAGACTAGATAATTCATTACTTACAAGTGGTCTTCAAGCCGGGTGTGGTGGCGCACGCCTTTAATTCCAGCACTCAGGTAGCAGGAGTTTTGTGAGTTCAAGGCTGGCTTGGGCTACAACGTGAGCACAAGGCCGGCCTGAATTGCATAGTGCAACCCTGTCTCAAAGAACTAGGGCCAGGAGTTTGGCTCAGCGGCTTAAGCGCCTGCCTGGCAGGCATGAGGTTGTGAGTTCGATCCCCAGTGCCACAAAAAAAAAAAAGTGGTCTTCCTGTATCCCTGTGGGGAGTAACCAGTGGGTTGCAGGCAGCTGTAGACAGTGTTTGCTCACACACAGTGATTTATTGATGAAACTTGAGCTAACAGCCAGACCCATTGTCCATGTGACCCTGTAGCTGGTGGCCTCATTTTCCTAATTGTTTGCTTGTTATCTGAAACTGTCAGAGCTAAATTTTCCAGAAATTGAAGTATTTGCACAGTATGACATGAGAGTAATCTCTAGCCTGGGTGTGCATTTACTTGTTTTAATTTTATAGTTTATCTTAATAATTTATTTCATATGGCATAACTTCTGTTGACAATAGCAGATTCTGGTTAAAATGAGGTACTGTAATATAGAGAAATATTAAAACAGTGTCAGGTTTTGTTTCCTGGTACATATTTGAAGTCAGTCAAAACAATGCAAGAGAGCCTGCCTGGTTCTATTTTTACCCTGCATAGCAGAAGATTTTGTAAAGGATTTCATTTCAGTCCTAAATTATCTGTGAAAATATTCTGTTCCTTTTTTTTTTTAAGCACTGTATATTTAAATTTAAGGTACTACTTTTCTTTTAAAATAGAATTGTTTGTACAAACATTTAATTTCTGGTTGCACACGTAATATGATTTTAATTGCCTCTATCCGACGTCCTACTCTGTCTGAATATCCAGAAGCTTCTGCATCTGATTTCCTTTCATTGCAACATGGTATTGAAACATAATATTCTTAGTATCTGAGAACAGAAGAGGTGTAGCCAGCATTTATTGAACTCTTGGTGGTGGTGTTCTTAAGGCCCTACGTACATTACAGTAACTATAAAATAGGGAACGTTACCTATTTTCAAAATGACTAAACTGAATTTTCTCATAGGTTAATTCATGGAGGAGATTTGTGAGGAAAGGTGATCAGTTTAGTTTTTGAAAATACTCACTTGGAAGTCCCTGTGATATACCTGGGTGATCGATACTGTACTGGCAAAAGAATTAGTAGCTAGAATAGCATTTTTTGTAGTTTTAAAAAATATGTATGGCTTATATTTTTTGAAAAAATAAAGTTTTCATTTAAAAGTGATAAAGCAGAAATCTGAGCTCTATTCTGATGATTGAATTCTGTACATATCACTGAGGGTCCACAAGTAATTATTCTAATAACCGAGATCATGCTTGGACCATCCAGAACCATATCATCACAGAAACAAACTCACCAGAGCCTCCTACTGATACTTGAATGAGTTGTATCAGAATATTCTTGAGCAGTTAGAGGAGCAGGGAAGCGTAGGTTCCCCAGCTGCCATCCTGTGCAAGAGAACCCGGTAAGGGGAATGAGTGCCAACAGAAATCTTACCCCACCCACAGGAAGAGGTAAAGTTGCTGTCAGTTTGTCAAGCTGTGAATTTATACAGGGCTGCTGCCTTCCGATTCAGCAGTAGCTAGTGGCTGTCCTGGCTGCTCTGTTCCCAGGGAACAGGCTTATCTTTTTAACCTTACTTGTGAAGCTAGGTTCATGTGTTTGCCTCATGGTTTTGCTTTTAGTCCCATTTCTTCCTCTGTGCCTCATCTTTCCTACCCTCAGGCTGTTTTTGTGGATTTCTGTCTTTTGTATGTCTCCACAGGCAACTGTTTTTCAGATGGCATTAAGACCTGCTTTAATTTATTTCCCCTTTAGGCCATTAACTGAGTATTCTTCACTGATGCTTATTATGTGTGTATTCTACAATTAATTTCCTCAGCTAACTTCACAGAAAAAACCAGTTTCATCAATTTCTACAAGGTTCTTAGCTTGTAAAGGTCCAAGATTCTTGCAGGTACTCTCACCCCATGGTTGAAAAGGAACCCATTGCTTTACCCTTTTTTTCTACCACCATTTTGGGAGTCCTGGCCTCTAGTCATAGATCTGAAACTGTTCATCTGAACTTGGAAGGTACTAACTTTTATTTTACAACTATAAAATGATAGTAAGCAATGTTGGGAATGGCTAGTGATACTGTCATAGCTACTTGAAAACTGTCTTTTGTGGAGTCACTTTTTCCACTGACAAGGTTAATAATAGAAGAAACAGCTTTTTAAAAAAATCTATTGTTAATTTTGAAAAGCTCAAAATAGTGTATTAGGGTTACTATGAGATATCTTAGAAAATAAGACTATAGGTCATGGGTATCATATAGCCACTTCCTCATAAATTTTTGGAGGCTTTTTGCATTGGAGAGGTTATAGCTACTTAGCCTAGGAGTCCTTCACATACTTGCCCTATTTCTAGCCATGGAAGTAGAATTAGGAGGTAACTGGGATTCCCATTCTTCCTTCTGCCTCATGCATCACCAGCTTGGAGCACTTTTTTTTAAAGCACTCTTAATAACTCACTTTTTCTACTTCTATACTTACGTAGACGTCTTCGGGGTTTTTTTTCTGTTTCTGTTTGGGAATCGAGCTCAGGACCTTGCATTTGCCAGGCAGGCACTTAATGCTGCTGAGCTACATCCCCCACTTCCAGAAGTGTTCTTTTGAATAAAAATTAAGTTGTATGTCTTGATGTCTCCAAAGCCCTAATCTCAGAATTACATCAGATTTCTCAGTAGTAGTCATTGTCGTGGTGGTGGTGGTGGTGGTAGTAGCAGTAGTAATAGTAGAAGAAAATGATCAGTACCAAGTACTCTGTGCCAGGCACTTTGTACGTATTACTTCATTTAGTCTTTCCCATGGTTTGTTAGCATCATGATTATGGTCCCTTTGGTGGTAGAAGGCACACCTGAAATGTACTTCTAGGTTCAAAGACTGTCAAGACTCCCTTTTGGGATTTCTGTCATTTCCCTTAGAGGCAATTCCAAATCCTCACTGTTCTCAACCATCTACCTTCAACACCCCAAGCTTTCTGTTTTTTCATTCTTGTTACATGTAGATAGAAGCTACAAGCCTCTCTTCTTACAACTAGACATTTCACATGCATGTATGCTTTTTTCCTATCCCTCATTTCTCTGAATCCCACTTTTATGACTCTCCTCAATTTTGAATTATATCCTTTCTGCTATCACTTTACATATAATTGTTTAAATTCCTCATCCACATCGTTTGAGCTAACAGCATAACAGTGGCTAAGAGTACAAACCCTGAGCTTAAGTCCTACCCTCCCCCTAGATTAATAATCCTGGGCAAGTTTTAAAGTATGCCTTGGTTATGGTATTCAAGCTTACATAACTGAATATATCAATATCATAATTTTAAGAGTTTTGTAATTTTGCAGGCTCCTGTTGTTGGACGTATGGGAACCCTTTGAATTTTTGCTGTTACAGACCATAAAGAGCTTCGAAATTTGCATTTATCGTGTTTGTTTTTAAAGTGTAATTATTTCAAGAGGTGTGCATGTTTTTAAAAAACCAAAACAGTTATATTTCTGTTTTCATTCTGCTTTATGAGTTGGCTCTCTCAACTGTTTTTGCTCCCTTGGAATATAATGTGGAGGGCATTAAAATGTATTGAGCAGCAATTCTAAGACCTTAATTATTTCAGTGTTGTAAGGAGGTAAAGTGGGACTATTTTTATAGCAGTCTTTTGAGAACTCCTTATTCCTAATGTAGTTGAGACATTAAATACAAAGTTGCAAAACACTTAAATTTAGGTAGCTAGCACTTCGGGAAGGAATCCTAGGACCCTCCTTGCACACAGGTTTAACATTTGTCACACGTAGTCAGGATCCACGGGAAAAGGCTCATTTCCCCTTTGGTACCTCCGTGAGACACATTTCATGAAGAAGGTACTGATGAAAGGGTCAAGAAGAATGATCACACCTTTAAAGACAGCTGATCCTGTTGCATTCTCTACAGCAATAGTAAGCATGGGGCCCAGATGCCAAGTAAGCCGCACTCAGGGTCCTTGAATAGCTGCACTGTCACCCTCTTGTGTATTCTCAGTCACTGCCTGATAGTGACCTCCTCTCTTACAGACCCCACTATATGTTGCTTGCCAGCCTTCCTCAAAGTTGCTCCTCCTCTCAAGGCATTTTTGTTTACCTGCCTTGAGTAGCAAATGTCAAGATATTATTAGTAAATCTGTGTCGCTGTCACCAAAGGTTGGAATTAAACCTTTCTCCTCTGTAGACTTTCTTGCACCTAGCAGGCAACTATTCAGGTTTGCCAGTTTACTTACTTCATGGAAAGTCCTTTAAAGTACTGTTAAGCATCCCATGTTTTCCTGCATTGCCTCTTAACAAAATTTCTACTGTGCTGTTTATATCAGTTTTACAAGTGATTGCTTTTTTTTTTTCTTTTTCCAGGCAGCATAATTCGTTGTATGAGGCGCCTGGAAGAATTGCTTCGACAGATGTGTCAGGCTGCAAAAGCCATTGGAAACACTGAGCTGGAAAATAAGTTTGCTGAAGGTCAGTATCTCATTCTGAGTTGAGCTATTTACACAACCTAGGACACTAGAGGACTACCTAGTAGTGTTTCTGTAAAATTTTAGTGGGTCTGTTGGGGAAAGTTTTGAGACCTATGCTCATTTTTCATGTATGTATTTAAGCACTGGGGCAGTGGTGGTGAACTTAATGGCACTCATGCCACAGCCCACTGTCTGTTATCATTGAAAGCTCTAAAAGGTTCACCATCAGTACACTAGGAGATGCAGCAGTAAACAAAAAGAAATCCCTACCTTCATGGAGCTTACATTCTAGGATGGGAGCAACAATAAACAAGTCAACAATTAAAGTAAAGTATACCAGATGGTCCTGAGTCTACAGTCAGGGTAGGTGAGGAGTTCCGGAAAAGAGATTGGGGAGATACATGAGATGGTCCAGGGGCCTTCATAAGATGACATTTAAGGCCCTTTAGATATGCTTGGTATATTGGAGCAACAAGAGGCTAGAGTGAGCAGATAGTAAGAATAATAATTTGGGGGGAGAAAGGAAATGACGACATTACCCTAGCCTTTGCAGTGAGTGATAGAAGGTTTAGTGGGTGAAAATCCATGCTTTTGAATCAGTTAACATCATTTGATAGCCTAGTCCTTTCCAAAATGTCTTTTAGTTTAAGACACACAAACTCCTCAACCAAAAGAACAGGAGCCTTGTTACAGATGGTTGTAAATTCTTTTAGGTATCTTTTTAGACCAGTAACATTTATTTTCTAGATGTTTCTCATCAGTTTAAACAGGAGTATTATGCTGTCCTCTTTAAAGCCTGGGTACATGCTTTGTAGTCTTAAAAGTTGAAACATTATTTCCTTTTCTCTTAGGAATCACCAAAATCAAGAGAGATATTGTGTTTGCTGCCAGCCTCTACTTATAAATGTGAGACTTTAAAATTATTCACCATCTGATGCCTCTAAGTGTAGTGTTTATGTGGTTCTCCCATCTCAAAACAGCTGTCCACGAAGATTTTAATATGTATATTTAAAGCGATCATTCTAAGAAAGCATATTACCATACACATATGTACATAAGCATTACATTTTTTAATAAAAATGTATAGGTGGGGCACTGTTTTAGTGGAAAGCTTGAAATTTCTTGAACTTCAGCTATTAGATAACATTGTGTTAACTGTAACTATTTACACAGATAAAGTGGGCATCCAAGAGGTATAGTAGCAGCAGCAGCAGTCCATAAAGGCCTGTACACCAGGAAGAAAGATACATCCTCTTGTCTTCTGGTATTAGTTGTTTTCCTTTAAAAAGCAGGCCAGCTTCATCTGCCACCCTTCAAGGCTGGTGATTGCTTCGGTAGTGATTTCCTGCTGTTGGTGTTTCATGCAGAGTGGTATGAGAGTCTTCCTCTTTTCTTTCTTTAAAAGGAGAGTTTCTCTCCTTGAAGAAATCTGATACATACACAGCCTATATAGAAGAAGTTACATTTAGAACAGGGCAAAATATTTAACAGTACAATTCATGTAAGTTTGAAAGCTGCATGCAAAGTTGCAACAAGTACTTTGCCAAGATAAATACAAACAAGTGGTATGTATAAATATACCACTGGATGGTATACATTAAGGATTATACATTAAGGATGTGTAAAAAAAAAAAAGTTAATGGTTAATAGGAATCTTTTCAAAAGAGATTATTACAAATAGGTTCATTTTACCAATAGCTTCATCCTGCCAATACTATTCTTCATGTCAATTCATTTTTTTCAGTTCACACAAAAAATACTCTATAGTTGGAGGCTTTTACAATAAAAATACTAAAATTTTTATAACTTATGCAAAGAGTGTCCTAATTTTTACCCGATTTAAACATTAACATTCTTAATAGGAAATACTGAGTCATTTTCTACCTCTTTAGAGTTTTCTCACTAGATTTTTGGTTTTTCCCTCTCCTGATTTTTTGAGACAGATTGTGCTATGTGTTTTAGTATGGCCTAGAACTCATTAGATAGCCCAGGCTGATGTTGCACTCACTGAGATCCTCCTGCCTCAGCCTCCTGAGTACTGAGATTACAAGCCCATGCCATCACACACAGCTTAAGGGATTTCCCCCCTTATCCATATATTTAATAGTATCAAAATGTAGGCTCCTGCCCTGTATACTTACAACTAATACTGCAACTATAGCTCCTTGGATAAGTCCAGTCAATACATCGCTCCAATGGTGTTTGTAATCAGAAACTCGAGAAAGGCCCACATAAATAGATACAGCAACAAGACCAAATTGCAGTGTAGGGCGTAAGAGTCTTGCCCAATCTCCCTTCATCCTGGCTTGAAGATAAAGCTAACAGAAAAGAATAAAGAAAATGGTTTTAACATGCTGCCTGAGAACTGTGCTTTATGAAATATGATCACACCTCTAAAGAGTTGCTTTTTAAAAGATTATTAGAATACTGTTACATATGGAATAGGACTTTAGGCAAGCATTCCTGTACACATTAATGCCTAAAATAGCAGTACCCTGATAGCAAAGCGTTTAGAAGATTTTAAGTAAGGCAAAAATTTCGTCCTTCATGACTTTCCAGGCAGGATTTCAGGGTGGCTCCTCCCCTGGTACTTTGGGCTGCAATCTGATGATCAAAGGTAATGCTGTCGTTAGTTCTCACTTTTGGGATAAAATGTTAGCATTCTGAGTTCTCTTATCCTGGGCCAGACTTGTTTTTTACCCATACCCAGACTGTCTGGGATTATTTGCTTACTACTAATTAACTTCAGAGCTCTGCTTAGCCTCAAACTTTTTAAAAGGTAACTGAAACTAAATCATCTATATGCACAAACATAAGTCATCTGCCCAAATAAGACAGTCAAAATCAGCAAAGGAATCTGTTCTTTCAACAACTCCTGTAGCCTTTTCTGTACACTAATCAGATCTGAGACCACCCCCATACACACACCTTTTGTCTTTTTGAGATAGGGTTTTGCTGTGTAGTCCTGGTTTTGAACTCTGTAGCCCGGGCTGGCCTTGAACTCAGTGATGTTCCTGCCTCAGCCTCCCGAGTGCTAGGATTGCAGGCATGCACCACCATGCCTGGTTCTCCTTTCTCATATCTACCAGATTTTAACCTTCCATGAATTGATATCTAGAGATTTTGATATAGAAAGTTTTTTAGTGAATCTACTTTTTTTCAAAATTTCTGTCCAACAAAACATAATTTTAACTTTTAAAAAATAGTGTCAAATACTTTTTTACTTGGGCTTAAATACAGTGCACAGCAAATAATGTACCCTGCTCTGCCTGTTAACACTACCTATTTAAAACATGTACACAAATCTACTCCCAGATCTTTGGGTGCTGGTGTGGGTGTTCAGCTGGCAAAAACCCAGAGGTTGTCTAATTTTATCAAGTACATAGTATAAATATCTAGCTCTAAAAGAGTGTAACAGTTTTAAGTCTGACTCATTTGCTAGTTTAAATGCTACTGGCTTTCAGCAGCTTGCCCCCAAATTTTTGTGTCTTGTTCAAGCCCTGTTTCAAGATTCATTTTATTTTTGCTGTAATTGGAAACCATTTTAAAAAGAAAGGCTCCTGACTACACATGAAGCCAAATTTGGTTATTACTGTCAAAAGTTCAGATGTCACCTAGGTGTGGTGGTACACACCTATAATCCCAGCACTGTGGGAGACTAAGGCATGAGGCTGGCCTAAGCTACACAGAAATTTAAGTGTCTCAAGATTTAAAAAGGACTGGGGATGTGGATGTAGCTCAGTGTTAAGGACCCTACATTCAATTCCCAGAATTGGAAAAGAAAAAAAAAAAAGTTCACTGATCAACAAAAAGGTTTTCTTACAATAAAAAGAGGCCTAGGAAATAAAGTAATCCCACTTCACATTTTCAGCCTTAGGGGAACTCAAGAGAGAAATTTTATGGGTTTTTTTCCCTCACTTAGACATCTAAAGTCCCTCTTAACTATATTGCCCTCCCGCAGAAGCCTGCATGACTATAGGTTGCCTGCAGGGATGTTAAGTATTATTTTGCCCACATTTATTCCATGGGGGATATTAGTTCCCAGAGAAAAGAATTAACATTTGCTGTAAATCAGTAATCAAGCTGCCACACTTTATGTGCCTTTACCTGTGTGAGTAGCTAGTTTTCTCCTTAAATATCTACCTAAATATAAATATTTCCCCCACCAGTGAAACACTGACTGTGGATCCAGAAATTTCACCCTGAGGCAGTTCTGGAATCTACTCATCAAGGCTCTACTCCTAAGCTTACATTCTAGACTCTGGCTTCTCTAGTGACAGGTCGCCATGACTTGCCTGCAACAGCTAAGGCCCTGCCCTTCTCATGAGGATTCTTCCATTTCCTTTGAGCCCAAGAAAGTAAACAAGAGTTTCTTGAACCTTGGGTTACCCGAGTCTCATAGTTGACAGGCCCAGAACTCCAGACTTTGGCTTGTCCCCTCCCAGGCCAAAAGTCTCCTACTGAGCAGGTCAGTCAGTGGCCTCAACAGAGTGCAATGTTGGAGGCTTCACTTCTAGAGCCTGTTCCCAGGTTCAGCTGTGCAAGATCCTACCCTCTATAGATACTAGAGAATCTGCTTTCTCTACCACTTAATTACTTCCCAAAAAGTTCACCTCTTGACTATCATCTCCTTCCCCATTCTTTCACTCTTGTAAAGTCCCCCTGAGCACTTGACATCAGAGTGCATCCTCCCCGAAAGACAGAAAATGACTCCTAACAAGTGGCATCACTTATGATTTTGGGCTAAGTAAGTACATGGCAGGGCTTGCTTTAAAGGGGTCTCCATCCCTCTGTCGTTCCCTGACTGCCGCAGGCACCCAGTCTCTGAAGTTTCCAGGCACTGTTCTTAGACCAGGAAATGGGAACAGAACACATGCATTAATGTCAGCTAACAGTAACAAGGCTCACTAGGTGCTTGCCTTCACAAACGCCACTCTTCCCCTTCCTGTACATGCTGTTTACTGATATGTGCACTGAACTCATTCTGGGTAAAGCAGGCAGTTGCCTACCTTTTGAAAAGTTAGAAAAACTTAATTCCTTGTCCAATATGGAGTGTCAATCAAGCTCAGCAGTAAGTGTCTGTTACTGTGCATCCCCTTTCTAGAGGAAACTGCCTCACAACAGAAGGGATGAGCCCTATTTGGACAGTGTCACCCTGCCTTCTCTTCTGGGATAGCAGTGCCTAGCTAAGTACTTGCAGGAGGCCTCACCAAGAGTTGTGTTGTGCTGTGCTCTCCCTCAGGAATTGCTCCTGAAAGTATGAAGATATGCTCTACTTCAGAAACTGTAGAGTGCGTAGTGGGTACATGATAGGTTATTTACAAACTAAAGTTATGAGGAAGCAAAAGCTAGTTAGGCAAAGGGAATAAGCCATTTAGTTGAAAAGAAGGGAACAGCCACCCTGTGAAAACTCACATGGCCCATGAGAAAGGGAAAGCTGGTACAGTTCCTGTTGTGCACTAGTTGTGTTCGACATCAGTCTTCACTATAAACATCTTTTCTTTTAGGACGACTAAGGGAGTTTGCTACTTACAACCTAAAGATAAGCCAATTAAGAACCTCCCCCATGTATAATCAAAACCCTCTTTTTAAAATTTGGATTTCTGAGACCGAAATGATTATAAAGTTTTAAGAAAGATACCATTGAGGGGAGACTGATCTGTTTATAAATCTGAATTCGAAGAGCAAGGAAAAAACAAAATCCTAGCAGTACAGACTTACTGAATGTGTCTGAAGAGGTACCTGCCGTGAGACCTGCGGCTTTAGGGATGAGATTCACTTTGTGACCTTTTCCTACAGACACAGTGCCAGGGTGTGGCTCCTAAGACAGACAGCTCATTCGCCCCAGCTTTCCCCACCAACGTGCCAAGATTCTTCTCTGGCCAGTCTGACTGATCGTGCAACCTGCAGTTTTCTGGTGAAGCTCTGAAGTGGGACAGCGGAGGGGCTGCACAGAGGGAGTGACTTGTAGGTTGTCTTTGCAGAGGGGCTCCCGGAGGCAGAGCCTTCTGACTGCTGCCCTGTGCAGACCAGCCAGGGGAACGAGGAGGAAAACATGCAGCTGGCAGGAATCCAGTCATAACAAGAGGTGGTTTTGTAATTAGGGTTATCCAAAATGCTCAAGTCAGAGATGAAGACTCCCTGGCTGAGGTAAAGAGGCAAGGAGAAAAGAGGGCCTGCCTACTCTAGGAAACCATACTAAACAGGCAGGGATTTGCAGTTGTAACCTAGTTTTTAAAGGAGAAGCTAAAGGAATTAACCCAGCAGTTAGCCTAGGACAAGGAGAATAGTTGGGGAGAATCCCCAGTTAGCTGCCTAATCCAAAAAAGCTTCTGTCCCTTCCATGCTGGGAAAGGATGACTTCCTCCCTGCCCTTCTCACAAATTTGAACACTGTCCTAAAACACTTTCAAGAGTCTTAACAGTCTTATTTATAAAAAAAGCAACACCACAGTCTGCTGCCACTGTCACTCCTGCTGTAATAGGAAAATGACTCTAGAACTGGGAGATGTGGGAGTTCCCATGAGGCACAAATTTAGACGTCTTAATGAAAAAGATACGGCATACATTTCACCAACATTCACACTCCTCCTCCTCCCCATTTTAATCTATATAAAGTCAACCTCCAGGCCTCAGAAGGAAACCATTACTAGGTCTTTCTTTCCTCCTCATCTCTAATCATTCACTTGAGCCTTTGAAGACTCAAAGCAAGAACTCAGCAAATCAAGAAGCACCACTGTGTGTGCTGAGAAGAATGAGCCTTTCAAGGTCTACCATAAGTCTTCAGGAATGCACCCTCTGAAACCAGGTGTCACTGCTGGCTCCTGTGAAAAGGAAGGTTCCATGTATGGTTTCTGCCTGCATGGAGAGCAAAATAAACCGCTCTTTCTGGTAGGCCTCCCTGGTCAGAAAACCCCAGATGAATGTCTCTGCTCAATGCAGGGTCAAGTGTTTTCTCCTAGCAAACTCACTTTCTACTCCAAATGAATAGACATAAGCTCCTCTCTGTAGATATTAAAGAATAAAAGTGTCTTAGTTTGGATATTACTAGAGATTTATACAGGCAATTTCTTATTCCTTAGGGCAGTAAAGAGGAATCAACTTGCTCAAAATAATCAGATGTTCAAGCTTAAATCAAAAGAGTTTAGGAAGCTGGTGCTCCAGGTGCAGGGCACAGATGCTTTGCTAAGAAGTGCAGCAGCTACCTCAATCTCAGCAGATCCAACACTTGGGGTATTGTGAAGAGAGCCGCTGTAGCTTTATAAGGTGCATAAACACCTGCTCAGAATAAATAGTGAAGAATTTATGTTGCATAGGGCCACACCTGAAAAATATTTAGAAGCTGTATACTTTAATTTGCATAAAAGCTTTTTATTTTTATAAATTCAAATTCAACATCTGTGACACTATATGAGCATTATTTTACTATAATGGATAGTGCTTGGCCTGAATATTGGTCCCCACCACCCCCGGCCAAATTCTGTAGGTTGAAATCTTAACCTCAAGGTGGTGATAGGAGGTGGGGGTTTGGCAAATGATTAGGTCATGGGCCAGAGCCCTCATGAATGGCATCAGTGCTCTTGTGAGAGGCCCAGGAGAGCACTCTTGCTCCTCCTCCCATGTGAGATCACAAGTCAGTTTGCAACCAGCCAAAGGCTCTTCCATTAGAACCTAGTGTATCATTACACTGCTTATACATGTGGACTCCTGACCTGCAGAATATATTTTTGCTGTGTATAAGCCATCTACCTGTAGTGACTGATTATAGCAACTCAAACTAAAATAAGATGTAACAATTTTGGGCTAAAATTTCTCACTGTTAAAATCTTATTTTGAAGCCAGTTTATTTTTACTTTGCGCCTTCTTGGCTGACCTTGTTAGCACTTAACTGCAAAGTATATTGTCTCCCAGTTTCTTAATCTCTGTAGACTTAATATAAGGGCTTTCCCCCACCCCCACGGTGAATGTCAAGGGGTCAGCTTGCAAACTAAAAATGGTTTTCACATTGTTAAAGGAGTCATTCTTGAGCTCAGTGGTGGAGGGCTTGCCTAAGTATGTGCAAGGCCCTGGGTTCAGTCTCCAGGATTACCCACACAAAAGTTACTTTTAAAAAGTAAGAATATACGATGTAAGATTTTATTGGAAAAAAATTTTTTGCTGACCCCTGAGCCAGACTAATACCATGCTCAACACAAAGAAATACACCTTGGTCAACTTACTTTGAAACACTGCTTCTAAGATCACGTCTAGCAAAGTAAATTGATTGCCCCGCCTACATTTGATAGGATACTGTAATGTAGGCCTCAGTTTACCCTTCTCTGGGCTTCAACTTCAACATCTTTAGGACTCATGGAATTCTAAATTTAAATCTTGATCCTGTTACCTTAGGCAGGGATTCTTGTGGCCTGTGGGTATTAAGTTCTTCACTTGCCCAGTACTGGGCATTACTATATAGTTGAGGGGACATCTTCATGAAATATTAGCAATACTGATACAGGATCAGTGCTGAGTGAGGAACTGTATAAATGCAAATGTGTGAAAGAAAAGGTGTGCATAGGTGGGTGGCACTCTAAACACAGGAGGAGGGGTAAGGCCTGAGAAGAGGAACTTTGTGGTAGGGAAAGGAGTACAGGAGACAGCCAGGGAAAGTATTTTAGTACAGTCCTCCTATACCATGACTGTTCTTTGAATAATCACATAAATTTGGAATCTTTGGCATTTGACCAAATTTAAGGGATGTCACCAAGTATGTAAACTGGCTATGTACAAAGCAGCTCTGCCCTCAGCTCCCATGAGCCCAGGTGCTTGTCACTGGCACTGACTCCTTGGCACTGCGAGTTTGCAGGGCTGGGCTGCCTGCCACAGTAGAAGCACAATGGCCAGGGTGTTTGCTTTGAGACATTTTTAACTACAGGTTAATTTGGGGGTGTAAGGAATTCTTGAGGATTTAAATGACTACATCTCCACCCAAATCTGGGACTGACCCATGATGCCAAGATGCCCAGGGAAATGAGTCACTGCCTAAGGAATTTGGAGGGGAGAGGTTAATGTTGTATATAAATATGGAAAGCAAGGAGACATCTGTGTATTCAAGCTTGAAATCAAGGCTGGGACCTACATCCTAATCAAGTAAATATTTCCAGTGCCTAGAGTCAGTGAGATGCAGTAGAATTCCTCTTTTCCAGCAGGGCCTTGGTCTACAACAAACCTATTTATATAGACTTTTTCTTACTGTAATTTAAATGACTCACAGTGATCCAATTAGCAAATTACAGTTGCGTTCATTTTCCTTGTGTGTGTATTTTTCAGCTCTCTCTTGATAGGTCCTGGCTATCCACAGAGCCTGCCTGCCCCTCAGGCTTTCTCTATCATGCCATCCTGTCTACTTGAGGTTCCTATTTCATATGAGTACTCAAAACTAGTTTCTGTTTGAGTATACAGACAACAGATGTTTTGAGAAGGAAAGAACAGAAAACAGTAAGAGATGAAATATGGTCTATCTGAGACTTTATAACTGATTAACAGGAAAAAGAGTTGGTCAGTTATGTATGTCACCTTTTTACTGCCAGATCTGCATCACCTGACCTTCAGATAAACTGGGCTAGAGCTCAGATGAGATAATCAGGAAAGCAAAGGCACCTGATTGTCAAGAGGTGGCCTACAGAGCTCACAGACCCCTCATCGCGCACTCCCTATCTCACCTTTCTTCCTGGAGATTATTAGTCAAAAGGAAAAATGGCATAAAGTACTAACCCATCAGTATTAACCAAAGCATAGATTACCGGGTCTCTGATAAGGAAGGAAGGCACAGATGAATGAATTACAACAAAGGTGCCCTGGGTTCTGGTTGTGGGGCGTAGGAACCACATCCGCACTTCAAAAGCCATTCAGTGTTGTCAGGAATGTGTGCTTTAAAGTTCCCGGGATACTAATGGCTCTCACCATTACCTACCCTTCCCCTATTTAAATAAATAAATAGGATTTAGAAAGAAAGCTAAGTTTCCATAAAAAGATAAATGAAAAGAAGTTAGAATAGTATTTGCTATTAATTACCTTGAAATAACACATTTCCCATGCCACATCAGAAACATTTGAGTGTTTTAAAAAGGAAGCCCTAAATTGTGAATCTGTACCCTTTTGCTCCTCACAAAACTAAATTAACATAAGATGAAAGCCTTGCAGTCCTCAGAAATGCTGAAGAAGCCAAAAATGAGTTTGTAATGGTTTTGTGGATTTGAATTTTATGTAACATCTGCAATTTTTACATTGTTTTCACTTTGGGAACTGGATTTTTCAAATAAAAGCAAGATTTAGGTAAAGTTAATTTAAAATTCTCTCTCAAACAAAACTAACCCCCAACTGTCTGCCTTTAATATTATATACCGTAGATTTTTTTTATATCATGGATTTTTAAAATCTAAGTTTTAAATAGTCATACAGCATTTAATGTGGTAAGTGAAAAAAAACAAGAATCTACAAATTTACATGGAATACAACTATATAAAAAATCCACTTATAAAGAAAATTAAGATACAGAAGTTATAGCCAATCTGTTAGTAGCAATCCCCCCATGTTAATACACTAAAGTATATAATTAAATAATTTATATTTAAATAAAGGACATTTAAAAAAATAAAATCAATTCAAAGTTCTCTTGAATGTGTGCTAAAGCCTGGTCTTCTATTCATTACTCTAACAGAAAAACTGCACTGTCATCTGTAGTTCAATAAGCAAAATGTAGGTACAAACATTTTCTGCCTCCTCACTACCAGCTTGGTATAATGCAAATGTAAACTACCCCACTGCTGTATAGGCTAGCAAGCAACTGAACTTGGAAGTCACATAGATGACAACTCAGAGGTGGAAATCTCTGACCCTGTGGAAGGCAGTCTAGGAAGATACTTCAGAAAGTGAAAGGAAAACAAAATCTGCTCAAATAGAAGCAGCAGTGAGTGGCTGCCTTCACTTCCAGTAACCAAAGCTCAACCCCTCCTTCACATCAGCTAGCCAAGAGCCGGTAAGGGGCATGGCCCACTAGGGGATCCCAGTACTTCCGAGCAGTGACCTGCCATGGGTACACAGAAGCTCTGCCAGAAAATGACTCAAGGTAAGAGCGAAGGAGTAGTGTAGCAGGAGAAGACACCCATGTGATCAGTCACCCAGCACAGCTCCTATACCCCAGTGGTCAGGAGACAAGTACTTACTGCCACAAAGACCATGCAGTACATGGAAAACGAAGAGTGGCCTGAGTAGAAGGACAACCTATAAGAGAAAGAAATGAAATGTTAATTTTTCTCTCATAGAGGCCAAAAATTTTTTTCCTTTTATTGGTAGGGCCAAGAATCAAATCCACGGCTATGGACATTTGAGGCAATTGCTCTACCCCTGAGCTTCCATCTCCAGCCAGAAATTATCTTGATTTCATAAATTTCCTAGCTTCAGAGAGCACATAGTTCTCCCCCTCCACCTTTAGAAATTAGAAGGATGAGGGTGGAGGGACAATTAAGACAGGAACACAGAGTCCAAGAAGTGTCTGAGGTCATAACTCTATACAGTACCATTTTATTGAAACTTTCAGGATGGGTGATGAATCATCATGGGCAAGTTTGCCAAGCATTTCTACAGATGTCAGGGGAGTAATACTTGACAAGCCATAGCTGGCATAAAAGGCCATGATTTTATTACATAAAAATTTTTATGACCATGACTGAGGTTTTATTTTCCACTTGCAGGGTTTGCCCCGGAATAACGTAGTATCTCCTTTGGAACACATCAGAAGTTAATCATTTTTTCCCATCTGTATTAATATTTTATATTTTAGATGGGCACACATCTTGCCATAGATTTCTCACCAGATTAAGTGCTTTCCTGTGGTAGTTAAATTGTGTACTAACAGTCCTCTAGCATATGAACATCTTTCAATATTAAAGTCGAAATGTCTGAGTGATTGCAAAATTTACAGCACTTCTGAAATAGAAAAGGCTCACTAAACATTCAACAACTAGGTTGTGCTTCACAGACTTAGCCATGAAAAGATGCTCATGCAAATAATTACAACATTTCTCCCGACTACCTTCTCTACACAAGAATAAGTATTTTATTGACTGCATTCTGCCTTAACTCAAAATGATTTGAAGGCAGTGTTGGTTGCCTGGATTTAGAGATGAGAAAAGACCTCCTACTAGAAAGTCATGGAAATTTGACAGCCAAGGGTAGATGGGAAAATGAAGATTATTTAAGTATATAGTGATGATGACTAATGAGAATTTATTTTTTCTACCAAGAATTTAGATTATATTTTTTGTAGACACATCCTGAGAATCTTCTCCAGCTACTAGGGAGATTGAGGCAAGACTATCACAATTTTAAGGCCAGCCTGAACACCATATGGAGACCCTGTCTCAAATTTGAAAAGGGCTGGGTGCATAGCTCAGTGGTAGAGTACTGCGTGGCATATCAAGGCCCTGGGTTCAATCCCCAGTATCACAGAAAAGAGAAGAGAATTTATAATTGCTGTGCCACCCAGGAATTATGTAATTAAACCTCGCAATTACTTTGACTTTATGCAAAACAAAAGTTAATCACTTTTTAGCTTATTTGTCCACAAAGAATGAAGCAATAAATTAGATAATTAGACCAGACTTCTGGACATTTTATAGTTGGTTTCAATAAGTTATACTGAAGAGACTATAAATTAAAAGTTAATTTCAGAGACTGCCAAAAGTTCATCAAGTCAATATAACCATGATCACAGAAATACCGTATTCTCAAACCATTTAGCTTCACTAAATCTTGTACCTTAAATACAAAATCACAATTTGCAATCAGTGGCTAGAGAGTGATTTCATTAGTTGAAAACAAAATGGTTTCAATTTTGTATTTCTGAATATATAAACATTTATATTCAGGAGTTAGCCAAGAAACATGGCTATGACTTTGACAGATTAAAAGCAATACTATTCAGTCTCAGTTTCTAGTCTTTTCCATAGTAATTTATCAAATGTATCATAGTAATATGAACTTCCACTTCTATTAAAAAGAGAAATAACAGGGACCGGGGATTTAGCTCAGCAGCATCAGCGCCTGCCTGGCAAGCACAAGGTCATGAGTTTGATCCCTGGTACCAAAAAGAAAAAAAAGTTACAACGTAACAAAATTACAAATTCAAATCATTCCTATTCCACACAAATCTAATTCTATTCAAGTCACTAGGAGATAAGGTCCTGTAGTTATACCCATAATTCACAAATGAACTAAATAATTGTATGAATGCTTTAATAAAACCCAAGGAGTAGTCCAAATGCAAACCATTTTCATGTAATAACTTCAACTGTACTGTTTCAGATTTTGGCCCTAGCTAAGAACCCTGCCCTAACAAAGGGAAGGCAGGAGGTATCACAATCCCCGACTTGAAATTATACTACAAAACTACTGTGATAAAAATTAGCATGGTGCTGACAAAAAACAGACCTGAGGACCAGTGGAACAGATCAGAAGAAGTAGACACAACTACAAACACATTCAGTCAACCTTTTTTTTTTAGCAACACTGGGGATCAAACTCACAACCTCATGCCTGCCAGACAGGCACTTAGACTACTGAGCCAATCTCCCAGCCCTAGTTTTTTGAAGCAGAGTCACACTATGTAGCCCAAGCCGGCCTTGAACTCACAAACGCTCCTCCTACCTCAGCCTCCCGAGTGCTGGGATTAAAGGTGTGCACCACCATGCCCGGCTCAGTCAACCTTATCTTTGACAAAGGAGCAAACCATGTTCACTGAAAGAAAGCCTCTAATAAACGGTCCTGGAAAAACTCGCTCTCCACATGCTGAAGACTAAAACTAGACCCACGTCTACCACGATGCACTAAAGTCAAAATGGATCAAAGATCTAAATATTAAAACATAAACACTTTACTGGAAGAGAAAGTAGGTAGAAATCTTGAAGACATATGGGTGGGCAGAGAGTTCATGAACAAAAACCAAACTGCATGGGAAGTACTTCACAGAATCAACAACTGGGATCTCATTAAAAAAAAAAGTTTTTACACCTCAAAACAAATAACCAAGAGTGAAAAAACCCATAGAGTGGGAAAACATTTTAGCCAACTGTCCCTCAGACAAAGGACTTCTATCTAGAACATAGTAAAAAACTCAAGCCAGGCGTGGTGGCACACGCCTGTAATCCCAGCACTCAGGAGGCTGAAGCAGGAGGATCATTACAAGTTCGAGACTTGGGCTACACAGTGAGCCCAAGGCCAGTTGGAATGGCATAGAGAGACCCTGTCTCAAAAGAAAAAAAAAAAAACACCTCAGACTTCCCCACAAATTCAAAGACCCAGTCTAAAAATGGGCACCTGAGATGAACATACACTTCTCAGATGAAGAAATACAAATGGCAAATAAATATATGAAAAATGTTCAACATCATTGGTTGTTCTAGAAATGCAAATTAAAATAACACTGAGATTCCATCTCACCCCAGAAAGAATGGCTGTCATCAAGAAATCAATAACATAGCCGGGCGTGGTGGCGCACGCCTTTAATCCCAGCACTCCGGAGGCTGAGATAGGAGGAAGCGTTTTGAGTTCGAGGCCGGCTTGGGCTACGACGCGAGCGCAAGGCCGGCCTGAGCTACACAGTGCAACCCTGCCTCAAAAAACCAGGTCTGGGAGTTTGCAGTGACTTAAGCGCCTGTCTAACAGGCGCAAGGTTGTGAGTTCAATCCCCGGTGCCGCAAAAAAAAAAAAAAAAAAAAAAAAAAAAAAAAAAAAAAAAAAAAAGAAAAAGAAAAAGAAATCAATAACATGCTGGCGGGGCTGTGGGGAAAAAAACGATCCCTTCTCCACTGTTGGTTTAACCACCATGGAAATCAGTGTGGAGGTTCCTCAAAAAACTAGGATTAGAGATCTCATTTGAGCCAGCTATTCCCCTCCTGGGTATTTTTCCAAATAAATTAAAAACATCACACCACAGTGATATACATATCCATGTTTATAGCAACACAGTTTGTGAGAGCTTGGAAACAACCCAAATGCCCATCAACCAAGGGATGGATTTAAAAGATATGGTATTTTTACATAATGGAATATTACTCAGCTATAAAGGAGGATAAACTCAAGGCTTTTATAGGTAAATGGATGCAACTAGAGTCCATACTAGTAAGTGAAATAAACCAGACCCATATGCGTAAACATTGTATTGTCTCCTTAGTGTAAAAAACTGAAAAAATAAATGAGACCCAGAATCTACCTTAGATATTGTGAAAGGGAAAGAAACAACTCAAAAGTAGAGAAAACTGGAATGGGTGAAAGGATGAAAGGAGGGAAAGGGGAAAAAAAATATACACACACACATACACACACACAAAAGAAGCTAAGGTGATTATACTACTGATTCCTCTTAATTCACTGAAAAAAACTGCTTATTGTCTGATCAATTTTGCAAGCCTGTATCCTGTAATCTAAGCAACTACTCTGAAGAAACAATACCCGATATATTCACCATTGTCAATTTCCTATTATCTCATTTTTGAAATTCTGTATCTTTGTCTTTGTTTTTACTCTTTAAAAAAACTCTGCCCTGAGATTTTAACTAATTCATCACTATAACCCTCAGATAAAGCTACAGTAACAGTGTAAGCAAGCTTTCTTTCAAGTCTTAGGAAAATATTTTCAGAGAGAAAATTTCCAGAGATAACTATTTTCAAAAACCCATTTTCACAAATACTCAGTCTGTTAACAACCACCTTAATTGGCAAATACATTGTTCTCGACTATTTAACTTACAGGAAATGGGACTCTATTACAAATGGCAAACTTGAGATTTCTTTCCCTTCCATGTGTCAGCCAAAGCAACTTATTCTTATGACTGAACCCCAGTATCACGGCGTTCAGAGTATTCAGTCATTCACTCCCTCTACTCAACTCGGCACTCTTCCGAGTTTTTTCACTTTATTTCTTATTAGTGTGTGTTTTCAGTACATAATAATTGCATTCCTTGTGGGGAGTTGCTATGTGTATAAACACACTTTCTTTTTCTGTTCCCTCTTCCTCCATCTCTTGGTCCCCTTCACATTTTGAAAAGCTGTTTCTCTCTACTTGCTATTATCTTTTTTGTTCTTCATTTACACTTTGGGTTTCTCACAAGACAGACCATATGACATTTAAGCTTGAGTAGCTTATCTATTTGACTTAACATTATGGTCTCAAAGTACATCCATTTTCCTACGGAGGACTCATTTATCTTTCTTTATGGCAGAGTAGTACTGCACTGTAAGTAAATACTACATTTCCTTTATCCATTCATCTGTTGAAGGACACATAGGCCACTTCTAAGATTCAGCTCTTATGAACTGTGCTGCTGTAAATGTGAGTAATGCATGTATCACTGTAATATGATGCCATGAACTCTTTTAGGGAGATACCTAGACAGGGAATAGCTGGGTCAAATAGAATTTCTAGTTTTAGTTTCTTGAGGAATTTCCATACTGATTTACCCAGTGATTGTCCTAGTCTATATTCCCATCAGCAATGTAGGGTTCATTCCTTTATCCCTTCAACCTCACCAGCATTTGCTATTATTTGAACTCTTGATGATAGCCATTCTTTCTGGGGTAAGATGGAATCAATTTGGAAATATCTTTTCTTGCATTAATTTCTGAGTAATCATTTTCCTAAATGAAGTCTAGACTGATGACTTTTTTACTCATCACTTTGATATCATTATCTCTGACTTCTCCTTTTGCTATTAAAAGATAAGCCATCTCTCTGCCATTCCTCCTGGGTTATCTTTTCACTTTAATTGCTTATTCTCTCTAAGTCTTCCATATTATACAATTCCACGATTATGTATCTAGTAGATTTCTTTTTAAATTAGTTGAGTTGCCAGGCATGGTGGCACACACCTATAATCCCAGCACTCAGAAGGCTGCGGTGGCTCACCATAATTTCAAGGCAGGCCTGGGCTATACACCCCTGAACTACGTAGTAAGATGTGTCTCAAAAAACCAACAGAGAACAATAAATACAAAGCTTATCTTGTTGGCTTCCTATATCTGAAGATTTACATAACTCACCAGTTTTGGAAAGTTCTCAACCCTCTGTGCTATCTTTTTGTGAGATTCTGATTGAATATGAAATGCATCTTTCCATTCTATCCTCCCATCCCTTAACATCTCTTCTACATTTTCTTGGTCTCTTGTGGTCCAATTTCAACTTCAGCCCTCCCTTTCACTTCTACTTAACCTGTTACATGTAAAAATTTAAGTTACTAAGATATGTATCTGCTGTGTCCACTATCAATCCACTTTGACCTTCTGGCTTGGTGGGGGGAGGAATATGGTAGATCGAACTCAGGACCTTATACTTGCCAAGCAGGCACTTTTATGCTGCTGAGCTATATCCCCAGCCCTCTTCTGGCTTTTTTTTTTTTTTTTTTTTTCCTGCCACATCAGGGATTAAACTCACAACCTTGCACCTGCCAGGGCAGGCACTTAAGCCACTGAGCCAAACTCCCAGCCCTGGTTTTTTTGAGGCAGGGTTGCACTGTGTATCTCAGGCCAGCCTTGCGCTCGCGTTGTAGCCCAGGCCAGCCTCAAACTCACAACGCTCCTCCTACCTCAGCCTCCAGAGTGCTGGGATTAAAGGCATGCGCCACCACGCCCAGCTTGCCCTATTTTTAAAGCCACATAGATAGCATGAACTTTGGCTCCAGACCAGCAAGTGTGGTCCTGTGATTAAGAGAAGCTCTCAGTAGGAGAATGGTGCCCTTTGAGAGTCCTTAGGGTACCAACATGCCTTGCCCTGCATATCTTCCTATGTCTCAGTCTCTTATCTTGTATGCCCTATATTCACTGCCTTCGTATCAAACCTAGGCTCTAGGCTTTTAGAAGTTGGCCGGTACTTTTAGGGCACTGACCCTAGCTCTGGCCTCAGAAAAACTCCCTTAGCCTCCCACCACCCATTTATATATATCCTACCTTTGTGGGTCCCAAGTACCTGGGACCCACAGATATGCACCAGCGTGCTCAGCCTTATACATACATCTTTAAATGCAATGAATATATGAAGAACTTAGACAAACTATTAAAAAAAAGTCAATGTGTAAATAATCACTTAAGAAAATACCAATTTATCCTTTGTACATTTTCAGCAAAATAAAAGTCAAATTGTATTATGAGAAATTTCTTTGAATGTTATTTCCTGATCATAACATTAACATAATAGATTGGCTTGAAGTATAAACTTCCCTCCGTGACGGCCTGTAAACACTGACTCATCTATTAAAGTTTAAAATGTCCAAGTGGACATGTGAACAATGACCTCTTAACATCGATTTCCCCCACATATTAGCTCTGTTTTACTTGAAAGGGTATTTATAATTAATAAATGTGTTAGGTGCGCTGGCATTAGGTGTCAGACTATTTTCAAAGGTCTCACACCTAGTATACTGAGGACTGAAGCAGGTGATGAGGGGAAATGCGTACTCCCTTGAATACTTTCAAAAGGATGGTCTGACAATACCTACAATGTGAAAAACATTTTCTGACCTGGTAATTCCGCTTCAAGGCATCTGTCCTGCCACCGTGCACACGTGCACAGAGAAGTGTGCTGCAACGCCGCCCGCGACTCAGGGACCTGAGGAGGGTTCTAGCACTGTTCTGAATGCTGCCTATGCCAAAATGAATTCAACAGGTCCGTGTGAACTGACATAAAAACTATCACAAAAGATTTGTTTAAAAAATACCATTTATTTAAACCACACAAAAATGAAGGGGTACACAAATTGACAATGACTAAAAATATATTAAAATGCAGATTAATAAAACTTTCATATTATATAGTCATAATACTGGAAATCACTTGTTATTACAAGGAATATAAGTATATACAGTATATGGATAGAAATATTAAAGTAATAGATGTCAAAATACCTTCGGTATGCTTGCTACAAATTTCCTACGGTTCTTTCCCTGTATCTGGTCCCCCACACTACACTCTTCCTGGCAGTTTCCACGAGTATCAGAGCCGAGGATCACTGCTTAGGGTACAAACACAGCTAGCTCCCTACCTACAAACTCATGCCTAGAACCCAGTAATGACACAGGCCTAGAAAACCTGTTCTCCTATCTCAAATGTTTTGACATTTTCATGGATAAAAGACAGATTTTAGAAATACAAGGACCACGGAGTGTCTGTCTCCAAAAATGGTACAAAGATAAAGGTAATAAATAGTGCAGGAATCTAAGATGGTCCCAACCAAAATTAACTTAAATATAATTCAATATGAATAATGTAAACTCAGCTCACTTCTTTGACCCACCCAGGGATTGAGAAATTATCTCAGTAGCAACAAAAGCCGTATCATATAGTTCTTGAATTGCTTGTACATTAGCTTTAATCTCTTTCCACTTAAAAGTTTCTGTTAGTTGATTTTAACCATGCTACATTATACATACGAAGTCACATGCCTATCTGAAATAAGAGAAGTGACTGTCCTATTTTATTCACTAACATTAATTCGTCAATTATTCCATTGCCACTACCACACATGAATCATGTCTTTAGAACATGATCCTTAAAGGAGAGACTATCAGGACCATGAAAAAGGAAAAAAATAGAGCATAGTTGGTATATGGGTCAAGTATTTTAAATTCTTAATTTAATGGACTATTTGATGGCTAAAACCTAATAATAGTGTTTTCTTTTCTTGCAAAAAGCAGGAATTTAGTTTTAGTTGCTGAGAATCATGAGATAAAGCAAAGTAGAATTGTGTGTATCTTCAAAATAACATCATTATGGAAAGAAATGCTTCCAAACTCTCAACAAGGAAACTGTGACTAAAACATGAAGAGCGAGGAGGTTGTGATAAGTGTTACTGGCAAAAGTGTGAAACATACAAAGTTGTACTTGGGGTGAGGGGTGGGGGGGGTCACACGCTTTCACTGATAAGGAAAAATTCATGGCTCTGCATAGACTCCAAATCATCAAAGCCACTTCGCCTAAAAAAGGGAAACATGGACAAAAAGACTGAACATAAAGGGCATACTGTGCCCAACCAGCCAATGCTCTTTTTAAAAACACTGCACAAAAAAAGACTACCCTTGCTAAAGGTAAAAGATTGCAGGCTAAGACAGAAGAATTTTAAAAGACCATTTTTAAATTGTGGCACACACATGCGCATGCATGTCTGCAACAGGCAGAACTGCTAGCCAGAGGCAAACTAGAGACTTCTACTTCAAGTCCTCCCCGAAATAGGCAGCAACAAGACCAAGAAAGTCTTCTGTTACCACCTGCAGCTGGTATACTAACTTCCAGCCCTCCTGCAGATCGCAAAATCACCACCAACTCTTGGTCACCAGGCTTAAAAAAGGCTCAAACAGCAATAGAAGGGTCTTTAGTATTATACTAATACAGAAATAGAGACGTGAGCTGAAGTAGACATTGTCAGTGGCAAGATAAGAAGCAAAGACCCAAACAGATGAGCCCAGCAGGAGGTTGGCCAGACAGGTCACTCTGTTCCTTTCAGGTTAGACTAGGTGACATCACTGCAGCTCATATTACCACAAGGCCTCACGGAGTGCCACAATACTTCACTTTGTCAACCCGATTAACAAAAGCTGAAAAGACACATTTCCCTTAGTATCCCAAGTCCTCTTCCTGTTAAAATAATGGCAATTTCTATTACAAAACATTGATACTGACTTTAGTACATTTAGATTATAATGAGGGGCACAGAGCTGAGTAACTTTTACCAAAAACCATGAGAGCATATTATTCCCCTGCTTCAAAGCCCTTCTCTAGACAGACTGCTAAGCACAGTCCTTCCTAAGCCCCACTAAACTCTCCAGAGCCATCGTCTGTTCACTACTTACTAGCTGCCGACACATTTCATGCTTTTCATTTGTCCTTTTGCATGGAATGAGCTTCCCACCTTTCTTTGATAATTTTTATTTAAGATTCAATTCAGCCAGATTACAGGCATGCACCACTGCACCTGGCTATGTTGAAATCTTGCCCTCCAAAATGTCTCCTCTAACTGAAGTATTTGTAATACTACCATCTTCTGATTTAATGTACCATATTACCTTAAGGCATCTATCACTTTCCATCACCCACACCATCACACATTCACTCTACAAGCATCCCACTACATCATGGCACCAAAAAATCAACATGCACATCTTGGCACCTCTTGCAATGATGGGGTTTAAGAGCAATGAGGCATGCAGAACAGGGGAGCCAGCAAGAGGTAGTGATCTTAAAATCACATTCCCTTTAAATATAATAACCTAAGGTCCTCTCATAGAGTGAAAGATCTTTTAAAATCATCCCTTATTTTATTCTATATGTGGATATTTCCATATATATACATGATTTAAAAGGAAGTGTCAAGTAACTGATATATATATGCGTGAAAAAATAGGATAACCGTGAACAAATAAATCTTCCTAGAGGCATAATGGCTCATCCAGTAATGTCTGCAATTAAACCACACCGAAGAAGTCATTCTCTCAAACTACAAAGCAGGTTTTACCAGGTACATACATACTACAGTCAGTCAGCCTACTTACAATGGGTTTTTCATTATTAGAGAAGGCATTTCCTCAAAATTCACCTTTATTTACCTGCACATGGGTTGCATTTAAAAAAGAAAAATTATGTCTCACATTCATACTGCAATTAAACATCTAAATAATACAAGGCTGCCATAATCCAAATAGAAATAACTTTGTATTGAACATGTGATTCATAGAGCCAGAGATAAGTCATTCAGAATATATCAGAAACATGAGTTTGTACTTAAATATAACGTAGGGCTGGGGATATAGCCAGTGATGGAGTGTTTGCCTGGCATATATGAGGCCTTGGGTTCGATCCCCAGCACCATAAGAAAACGCACACACACCCAGCACTTAGGAGGCTGAGGTAGGTGGAGCGTTGTGAGTTCGAGGCCGGCCTGGGCTACAACGCGAGCGCAAGGCCGGCCTGAGCTACATAGTGCAACCCTGCCTCAAAAAACTAGGGCTGGGAGTTCGGCTCAGTGGCTTAAGCGCCTGTCTGGCAGGCGTAAGGCTGTGAGTTTGATCCCCGGTGCAGAAAAAAAAAAAAAAAAAAAAGAAAGAAAGAAAGAAAACGCACACGCATATAACTTAAATAAAAGCAGAAAAGAAAAAAAAGTGTATTCTTAAAGCAGTCAATATTTTTTGTGTAATGTATCATCACAAATGCAGCAGCTCACTGTGCACAAATTTAAACTGAGTCTGTATCAGTTGCTGTATCCTGAGACAGAGGTCATACAAAGTAATATTCCCATAATACAGGTGACTGAAACCAGTGGCCGTCAAAATATGGTCACATGATGTCAACAGCAACATCTGAGGACTTGTTAGGAACACAAATTCTCAGGTCCCACCCCAAACCTTTGGAATCCACATCAGGTACTTGATCAAATGGTTCAGTAACCCACTTCAAAAAGCATGCTGGATGACTCTGAATGACTATAAGTTCGAGAACCACTGATCTGAAAATAATCTTGACTCAGGAGGAAGCTACAGTTGTGAACTATGAGCTCATTAGTTTTCTGGGTTTGGTTGGTCTTTTTGTTTGTTTTTTTCTCTTCTTCTTCCAAAAAAACTGAGATAATGGCATTCTCATTGGCATAAACAATGGCAGACTTAATAACTACATGTTCTGATGCTGCAAGTATAGCTCATCTGATTTATAGCAAATTATCAAGTATTAAACAGTGAACAGAATTCTCTAGATATTATAATTAATAAGTATTAAAGTCCTTTTAGGTTCTCATTTGTATGTCTAGGACTTAATAGCCACCACAATTGAAATCCATTTTAAGTTCTGTGGTATCAGTGATGGCAGACAAAGCACGAGAATGTGCACAAGTGCAGGAAAGGGCATAGGGCAAGAAAGTGAAGAAAACCAACAGGAAAAAATCAAAACCTAAACCCAGAATTATGGGAGAAATATTCTCCCTCTCTCTTCCTAACATGTAACTCTGACTCATTTGTATAGTCAACAAAAATGACTCATTTCGGGTACTTATGTTCCTTTCTTCCCAGTGTCAAGCATTATAATTTCATAATTAAAGAAATTATAAAACGGAGCAGGCTGGGAAGATAAATAAAAGAGCAAATTACACCATAATTCTAACCAATTGATAATATGCAATTAAATGTTTTTGCCATTTGGCTTACTTGGCCTTTGAAATCCAAGAGAAAGGGAACAGGAAAGTCTGTATCCAGCTAAAATATAGTCCACAATGTAACAGCAATGCAAAGCCACAATTATGTACCAATATCATCCAGCTCTGAACTGGCAAGACTGACTCATTCTGGAAACAATGATGGGAACTACATTTTTCTAGGAAGACACAGTCTTTCTAAAATTTCATTTTTCCACTTTATTTCTTTAGACTTCCAATGTTTAACAAGGTTTCTTCTCATTGAAATGAGTTATTCGTAATATATATAGCTCTGCAGTTTGAGCTATGCAAATGTCCTTACTGCTTTTAAGGAAGTTGTTTTCCAGCCTTTAACACAGGACTGTAAGTGGACTCATGTGCATCGATGTAGAAACTTTAAAAGCTGATGGAAGAAAAAGCCTAAGTGTCCTTGGGTCAAAAGTACAATTAGAGTAATTGTATGTCAGCCAATTTACACATACTAGGAAGAGACAATGAGACAGTGTAACATATAAGAATTTGTCATTTTTTAAAAAATGCATTATCTTATATTTTGCTAAAGTAGCTTGTGTCAAAAAAATCTCAATATGAAATCTCATTATAAGAAAATTCTGAGCTAAGATCTATATACATGAACCACAGAAATAAAAGGCATGTAAAAAATCTACGTCCTTTAAGAATCATTTCAAAGACATTTCCTGGAACACAGGTAAACCCTCGTTACCATAATGACTTTCTTAGTATCACAGACAACAAGCAGAGGACTTGATGGAAAAGAACAAAACTGAGAATGCGAGGCCAGGGCAATAGCTCAGTGGTGCAGTGCCTGCCTGGCAGGTGCAAGGTCCTGAGTTCGAGTCCCAGTACCCCCACACCCAAAAAACTGAGATCAGAAGTCCTGAGGTTTAGATCCTCACTTTAATCAGTGCTTCACTTGTCAAAGTGGGGCACTGCCATTTTCCATGCCTATCATGAAAGAATGCTAAAAGGCCAAAAACAAGTAACAAAGGGCCAAGCCTGCAAAGATCACATATTAAGGCCAGATAAGCAACAGATGGTTAACTCCTAGATTAGTTTTAGGTCAACAAGAGACAATATCTATCTATCTATCTATGCTCCTTACTACCTAGAAAACATATAACCATAAGGACAGAATGTCGATTTGGGGGTAGCAATATGGGATGGGTAGATGGGTAGATATTATGGTATGGGAATATGCCTACAGACAGTTCTCAACTTTCAATAGTTTGATTTACAATATTTCAACTTTAGACAGAAACTTTAATAGAAAACTGTATTTAAAATTTTGGTCCTTTTCCATGTTAGTGATATGTGGTACAATACTCTTGTGATTCTGGGCAATGGTAGCAAGCTGAGCCTTCCAGTCAGTTATGCAATCAAGAGGGGAAACAATACAATGTACTACATTGCTAAGTGTGGTATTAAATACACTTTTGACCTAGAATATTTTGAACTAATGATGGGATTTTGTGCCACAGCCCTATACTAAGGGATGAAGCATCTGTGATTTAAATCCTTAGAGGTTGTTTTTCATCACTGCATTCATAAATATGGATTTCTTCTTTTTTGAGCCAGGGTCTCAACTATGTAGTACACATTGATCTTGAACTCACACTATGTACCCCAGCTGGCCTTGAACTCATGATCTTCCTGCCTCCGCCTCCTAAGTGCAGGGCTTATAATCATATGTCATCACAGCAAGCTGGTATTTCTTTTAAATGGTTCTAGGATAAAGTTCCAAGTGTGAGAAGAAATCATTATAATTTTATTCTATTTAATCCTGTGTCTCAGCATGTATTTTTACTCAGTTATTTGCTTTTCTTATAATTTGTCATCACTGTTAGCCTTGATTCCAGTAAGCTTCTTCTTTTCCACCATGCCATTTAATTATCCCCTTTTTCCCACCTTCTCTACAGTACACTCTGGAATTCCAGTGCTCTCGTGAAAATCACCTATCCTCACCTGTGCGTTCAAACTCATCCCTGAAGGCTCACCTACCCGCTACTCATCTAATTAAAGACCCTTTCTCTATAACATTGCTTGGCCCTGTAGCCCAATTAAACAAAAGAGAGACAATTTAAGAGTCCAGTTTTCTGTTTTTGTTTTTCTGAGACAGAGTCTCGCCGTGTAGTTAAGGCTGGTCTTCAACTCAGTATGTAGCCCAGGTTGGCCTCAAACTCAATGCTCCTCCTGCCTCAACCTCCCAAGTGCAGGGATAACAGGTATGTGCTACCACATGCAGCGTAAGACCCCAGTATTGGTGGTATCATCATCACTCCTTGAAGCCACTTCTGGACTATTCTTCCTCTATTGCTTTTATAAAAATGCTTGCTCACTTGAGCTCAAATAGGTATCGCTTTCTGTCATCTATTTCTCAACTACCTAACTCTGGTCACTTTTGCTTTCTTCATTAAGATTTTACACCTGTATCAGTGCTCCTTACCCCTCAAAGTTTGCTGCTCAACAGCCTGATCTCTTCATTCTTTTGGCCTCAGGAAGGTTTTCTTCCATTCTTACCATTTGCTTCACATCTTCCCTGCTAGACTAAGCTCCATGAAGATATGAAGCAGAGATCTCTTGTTCCTGGCTTAATATCAAGCATACTGTACAGTGTACTCCTTAAATAAGGTGTTTTCTTATCCACACTAAACATGAAAAATTGGTTACTTGCAGGTCTATATTGCTTACAAGAGAACCAAAATGGACAGTGACATGTCTAGAAATCATATAAAAGCAATCACAGGATGTCTTACCCAGAGAGAGCATTTGTTGAATGATGAACAAAAAGGGAAACTAATAGCTATCTTAAAATATAAGATGGTAGCCGGGCGTGGTGGCGCACGCCTTTAATCCCAGCACTCAGGAGGCTGAGGTAGGCAGAGCGTTGTGAGTTC